>JAODAL010006991.1:0-129027 GCA_025379985.1 Phyllomedusa bahiana
ACTTGATCTTCAACGCCTGCATTCAGAGCGCATATTTAACCCCCGGGTATTTTTGGCAGTTGCTTGAAGGGGCTTCCGGCTCCAGCCCCAGCGACTCCATCTTATGGCTTGAGTATACTTGTCACGTTACTGGTGTATACTGCTGGAATCCAATGGCCGGGCTAGGTACAAACACAGGGCGGCAGGTGGAGCGAGGTCCCAGGAAGGTAATGGGTTGCTGCTTGGTCAGAAGTGCAGAGGTTAAGCGGTGGAGCGACAGCAGGCAACAGGTTAGCGCTGGTTAACTGCAGTGAACAGGAAACAAGGCTGGACGGCAAGGTCCCAGGCGAGAGGACTGGAAAGCAGGAGCTAAGCACAATACTCAAGCAGTGAACAACAGGCTTGAGGAGTTTATATAGGAACCAGGAACAGGAAACAAGATGGCAACCAGTTGAGATACAATCCACCATCTTAACTAAGGGCAAACTTAAGGGCAAACACAGTTAGTAAGTTCCAAGGCAAAGTAGGAGATTCCTGACACTCCCATTATACAAGTCACTGGTTAGATCACACATGGAATATTGTGGACAGTTTTGGGCACCAGTTCACAGTGAAGACATTGTAGAGCTTGAACAGGTAAAAAAGCCGGCAACGAAAGTAATAAAAGGACTGGATGGACTACAATACCCAGAAAGATTAGCAAGATAGGGTTATTTTGTTTAGAGAAACGATGGCTTGAAGGGGGACATAATAAATATGTATAAATATATCAAAGGTCAATATAGAGATCTCGCTAAAGATTAGTTTATACCCAGGATTGTATCTAGAACAAGGGGGCATCCCCTACATCTAGAGGAAAGAAGGAAAGAATGTTTCTACATAAACATAGAAAGGGTTTCTTTACTGTTAGAGCAGTGAGACTGTGGAACTCTCTGCCAGAGGAACTTGTCATGGTAAATTCACTAACAGAGTTAAAAAAGGGTCTGGATGCCTCCCTAGACTGTAATAATATAACAAGTTATAGTGACTAGGATTCTGGAGAAGGGTCGTTGATCCAGCGATTTATTCTGATTGCCAGATTGGAGGAATTTTTTTTTCCTAAAAATGAGGACAATTGACTTCTACCTCATGGGGGGGGGGGGGGGGGTGTTGCTTTCCTCTGTATCAACATTATAGCACAATAGGCAGAACTAGATGGACGTCTGTCTTTTTTCGGCCTTACCAACTATGTAACTATGTATGGATGTTTTGCTTTCCAATTTCCATGTTCAAATTAAAAATAGAGAAACTGGGGGTGGTCTTAGGGACAGAACTTGGGGGCCCTGTCTAGTTAGTGCAAATGATTTGGTCCATTCGATTTGTCATTTAACTTATCATTCCATTTTTTACTGTATTACAGATGTAGCAGAGTTCAGCTTGACCTTCATATCATGGCTTTTCGTGTTATCTTCTCTTATCTCAAAACAAAGCCATTGAAAAGTGGAGATAACATTAAGTGCTGTGATATTATGGTGGGTTTAGTTTTGCCATCTGTACATATGCACAATGCAGAGCCTTGGCTCAGCCTTTGTGTTACTGCCTTTGTGTATAGAAAAAGAATTAAAATAAAGTCTGGCTAAATCTGGCTGCTGGTGTGAGCCAGTACGATCCGGTAAGTAGCCCCATAGGTGCTATTTACAGTGACTATAAACTGCATAGTGCACTAATTGCAACACCAATGCTATGTTCTTCTTACGTTCATCCGACCTCAGATAAAAGCAGGCAATGACAGTCTGTTCAGGAAGTTTATGAATATTATTAGGACAAAGCCACACTGTTGTTCTAAATGTTCTATAATTGAATTTGATGAGTAACCCCTTGCTTCCTTCACACTCCTTCCGACTTAGCTAGAGTTTTGTTTAAATATCTATATGACAAAAAAATTTATTTTTGCAAAGGTCATTTAACTAACCTGGCTCGGACTGACCTACACAGGAGCAGGGGAAATGCTCAGTGGGCCCCTGGCATGGCAGCCCTTGGGCTGCTTTTCAGGGAGAAATGCAGAGAAGGAAAGGCAGAAAGCAAGAGGCATGCGCAGTAATGTTAGCATGCGCCCCAAGAATCAACTCCACTGGTGGGCCCCAAGAATCAACTCCAATGGTGGGCCCCAAGAATCAGCCTCACTGGTGGGCCCCAAGAATCAGTCTCACTGGTGGGCCACAAGAATCAACTCCACTGGTGGGCCTCAAGAATCAACTCCACTGGTGGTCCCCAAGAATCAACTCCACTGGTGGGCCTCAAGAATAAACCACATTGGTGGGCCTCAATAATCAACGTCACTGGTGGGACACAAGAATCAACATCACTGGTGGGCCTCAAGAAACAACCTCACTGGTGGGGCCTCAAAATCATTCACTTGTGGGCCAAAAATTTAACTCCACTGGTGGGCCTCAAGAATCAACTCCACTGGTGGGCCTCAAGATCAACCTCCCTGGTGTGGCCCAAGGATCAAACTCCACTGGGGGGCCCCAAGACTGAATCCCACGGGAGGCCCCCAAGAATCAACTCCCCTGTTGGGACAAAGTCCAATACTATAACCAGCCTATACACAAATGATATGCATACTTACCTAACCCTTTTTAACAAATACCAAATTGTGCATCAAACAATAAAAATAATCATTAGGTTGTTATCCCTACAAGTTTTGCAAAGGTCATTTAACCAGCCAGGCTCGAACTGGCCTACACAAGAGCAAGGGAAATGCTCAGTGGGCACCTGGCATGGCAGCTCTTGGGCTGCTTTTCAGGGAGAAATGCAGAGAAAGAAAGGCAGAAAGCAAGAGGCATGTGCCATGATGTTAGGATAGGCCTCAAGAATCAACTCCATTGGTGGGCCCCAAGAATCAATCTCACTAGTGGCCCTCAAGAATCAACCTCACTGGTGGACCTCAAGAATCAACTTCACTGGTGGGCCTCAAGAATCAACTTCACTGGTGGGCCTCAAGAATCAACTCCACTGGTGGGCCCCAAGAATCAGCCTCACTGGTGGGCCTCAAGAATCATCTCCACTGGTGGGCTTCAAGAATCAACCTCACTGGGGGGCCTCAAGAATCAACCTCACTGGTGGGCCTCAGGAATCAACCTCACTGGTGGGCCTCAAGAATCAATCTCACTGGTGGGCCACAAGAATCAACTCGACTGATGGGCCTCAACATCAACTCCACTGGTGGGCCACAAGTATAAACTCCACTGGTGGGCGCCAATAATTATTTCCACTGGAGGGCCCCAAGAATCAACTCCCCTGTTGGGACAAAGTTCAATACTATAACCAGCCTATACACAAATGATATGCATACTTACCTAACCCTTTTTAACAGATGCAAAATTCTGGATCAAACAATAAAAATAATCATTAGGTTGTTATCCCTACAAATTTAGATCATACAGTACAAAGTATTATACAGCTCTCCTCCTTTTCAAGGTATCTTGACATATACCAGTTATAGATGGTCAAAACACAGTGGGGATGAGGCCTAACAACCACCAGCTCAGACACACTGGTAATGCTTGAAATTGAATAACAAAGAACAGGAAGCTTCTGTAAAATATTGTTAACCTTAAAACGCAGCTAATGGCAGGGGTCACTAGTAAAAAAAAAAAAAAAAAAAAGTTTTACTTTCTATTGACCAGTGTGAGCAAAATACTCAAAAAGGTGGAACTTTGTGCAAAAAAAAATGGGGAGAATGTGTGAAGATGATTTTTAGTGGTTCCCCAGGGGGTTCCTCACAGATTGTAAGCTCCTAAAGGCAGGGTCCTATGAAGATATGGATCATGTTATTATTTCACTAGCCACAAAATGATTTATGTCTATAGTAAAAGTCATAAATGTCATAAAATTGCGTAGACCTGGTTTTTAGAAAGCCCAAGGTGACAGATTATCTGTCAGCATCTGACTCTTGACATCAGAGGATGGGCAGATGGGAGCCTACCTAGCCAACCTGAACATCACCCCCATCAGTTCCTAAAGGCTGAATTAAAGGACATTGAAAGGTATTTGTGGTGCTTCTCTCTTGTAACCTCACTGTCCAGTGATACACAACAAATTAGCCTATTGAGTTGATGGGCAGATGTAGAAAAAAGAGCTAAAGAGAGACCATAAAAATATGGGGCGACGTATGAAAACTGGCACAGCCTAGACAGTCGGACTTCTCAGTAGGTTAATGTAGCATTTGTTAGTATGTATGAGAGTGTCTCACAGCACTTTATAAATGTGTCCCGCTGTGAGATGAAAACATGCGCCAAAATGTGCAGCAAAATTGGCCTCGCCAGTTTGAAATTGGCATGGATTAGTACATTTGTGCACCACATACTGTCAAGACACATTCATAAATGTGTCTAATCCTATTAATGTGCTGCGACAGCCCCCCTAAGAATTAGCACAAACAAAAGTGTTGAGAGTGCTGGCTGTTCACCAATTTTTGGCGAGAGACCTTTCAAAAATATCGTAGCCTCGTTCTTACATGTCACCAATGGTTTCAATAATCCAGAGATATTCAAAGCTTAGAGGTTCAGTCAATATGTGAATTGTCCTACAATGATTCCTACCTAGCCCAGGAACAGTAAAAATTCTGCCTCTGCATTGTAAGTGTTAGGGGTATGTTCACACGGCGTCTTTTTAGTCCGTACTTTGGGCCGTAATTGCGCTTAAATATGCTCCGAAGTATGGACTGTAACTACAGTACTCATAACCCTCATAGAGAGCTATGATTATCCCTGTCTTCACTGACACATACTGTGCGCCGGGTGAAAGAAGTGACATGCTTACGCGCCAGGGATAATGAAAGTGAATGGGGCCACACCCCCCACTCCAGCGTTCTAGAAGTACGTGCTAACCTGCCCGTACTTCTAAAACAACCCACGTCTTACAGTGTGCAAGGTACGTGCCGCAAGACGCAGTGCTTGAGTGCATCTAAAAAAAATTAAATATTATCGAAAAGTTAAGTCTGTAATTTAGGTCAAATAGAGAAACCCATATATTGCAGACTCATTAAACACAGAGCAATACATTTCAAGTGTTTACTTCTTTTATTGTGTATGATAATGGCTCACAGCTCATGAAAACCCCAAATTCAGTATAAAAGTGTATAAGACCAATCAAAAATATAAATTGCAGTACAGAAAGAAATGTTGGTCTACTGAAAGGTATGTACAGTATATGCACTGAATACTTTGCCGTTGCTCCTTTTGCATGAATGACTACATCAGTGTGGCATGGCGGCGATCAGCCTGTGGCACTGCTGAGGTGTTGTGGAAGCCAGGTTGCCTTGATAGCGCCCTTCAGCTCGGCTGCATTGCTTGGTCTGGTTTCTCTCATCTTCCTCTTGGCAATATCCATAGATTCTTTATGGTGTTTAGGTCAGGCAGGTTTGCTGGCCCATCAAGCACAGTGATACCATGGTTATTACATTCAGTTTGCAACCTGAGTGACAGGGGAGTGCAAGATTGAGTGAGTGAAATACATTAACCCGTTAGCTTTGCACCCATGTCACATGCTCATGAAGTGTTTACAGGTCCTCACATCTTTTAATTGATTTCTTGCTGCAGACTATGTTGGTAATAATTAAGAATATTATTATTTATTACTGTATTATTGCTGCCTGAAATGCAAGTGTTTGTATTTGAATGTCTGTGTGGGTGTATACATTTGTATGTGTGGATATTCATTTACATAACTAAGCACACATGGGTTGCCATGTGCATAAATCAGCAATGTGTGGATAACCTTTTCCCATTATAGACATTAAGGATGGGTTGACATGTTGCTTTACAACATGCATTACAGTATGCGCTTCTCAACTGCATCAAAAACATGTAGAAAATGCATATAATTAAAAAATGCACCTAAATTCAGTGAAAACGTAAGCATTTTTTAATTCAAGTGTTTTTGTCATTTTTATTGCTTGCCTTTGATGCAGTTGAAATATTCAACAAATACGTAACATATGAAACCATGCATTTTTAAGGTTGATGTTACACACACAGCTTTTTTTAAACAAAACTGCAGTTTTTGTGGTGGTTTTTCATTCAGTTTTTTGAGTGAAATCCAGGAATGGATTTCAAAGAAAATACAAAGTAAAAACTTACACTGAATCAGACATCAAACATTTTTTTCAAAATAAAGCCATACATGAAACCACTTTTAAAGGGGCATTCCCCTTCAATTGATTAGTTTTAAACATGTAGGAAAAGGTAAATGAAGAATATTACCAAAAACATTGCTTTTCTGATTTTGTTTCTCTTCGGAATAAAAAAAAAAAAAAAAGATCTTATCTCCTGCTTTTGTACACAAGCTTCTCTAGGTTACCAGCCACCTTTCTATGCTATAACAAGCTGCAGCAGTGGTCGGGGTAGTGTTTTCACCCCCTGTTCTGTTTCTTATCTTATCGAAGAATGGAGCTTTACATTACTTACTGACAAGCTTTAACCCTTTAAAGCTCTGTAGCCCAGTGCACTACCGTTTACAAACCTCCTGCACTCATGCCACTGTAAAAAGCTCATCTAGGAGTAACAGAGCTGATATTCCATTCACTGCTATAGAATCACCAGCAGCCTGACCACAAAGTGCGAGTCTGAAGCTGACTGTGGCTTTGTAAAACATCATGGTGAGATAACCCCCTTAATGAACATTAAAGATAAGGATAATGCAAAAATGTCAGCACTAACTTTCTTAACAGGGTTGTCTCAGCATGCTGTTTCACAGAGCCACAGGCTGTTTAGGCTGGTTAGGCTGTGGGCGGATGATTGGCATATCAACTCTGCTATTCCTAGATAATCTGCATTGCACAAAGCTACAGAACTCCAAGGGTTAAAACTTGTCATTAACTTAGGTAAACAAGCTCATGTGCTAGAGATAAAACTCAGCAGGGAATGGCTCATCATGGTCAGTTAGCAGCTAGGAAAGAGAAAGAGCAGAGAGAGGTGCTTGGTAACCAAGAGAAACCTGTGTACACTAGCAGTAGATAAAATCTTCTTTATCTCCTGAACAGAACAAAATCAAAACAGCAATGTAACCATTGTGGTGAGAAAACCCCTTTGATCTCTCCCTTTCCTTTGATTCTGGATTGTCTCATATAGCGATTAAAACTCAGAATTCAGGGTTACATAGACACACTGTACGGCTGAAAAGAAGACGTGTTCATCAAGTTCAACAAAGGGTGAGGAGAAGATTTAGATGAAGGGAATGTTTAGGTAATTCTAAAACTTTCTTTCCCCTTTTTGAATAGGGAACCAGAATATAAAGAAATCTTCTTTGTGTCCCAGAAGTTCAGCCAAGCTCTCCTTTTCCTTTTCACTGTCCTGTTTCTGACTGTAAGACAACTGGGTAGGGCAGGAGACTCTCCCCTCTGCCCTATCTGTGATAGGACAAAAAGATGTTAAAACCTCCTGGATAAGTCATTTCATTCAATCCACAGCCAAAAATACAACAGATCAGCAGTAGATTAAGCCTTGTAATTTCTTTTGGATTTCTTCATGGCTGTTTGTTTGAGGACTATGCAGAATAATCTGCAGAGTGAAAAATAGTATGGACACTATTATCTCCCATTTACTTTTATTATTTAATTCTAGGTTTAGTGTTCTCTTAAGATCAAATTTCAGGTAATGAATGCAGATAACAGCAGGCATGAGTCCTAAGGCTACGTCTAGACGACAGTGATTTACTGTCAGATTTTTACATGGATTTGGTATTTAGAATCATCCCCATAGACCTCAATAGAAAATCAAAGCTGTAGTCTACACGGCTCAGATTTTCTTAGGTCAGATTTCAAATATGATAACCGCGTAAAAAAAACTAAGAACATGTTCTATAATCAACCATATTTCACTTGAAAACAGCAATTTATAGCACTGGTCAATTGAATGAAATCCCAAAACCACAGCAAAAAAAGGGACAAAAACCAGTAGAAAAAACGAAAACCGGGTGTAAAATACTGGTTGGATTCTAATTAGAATTTGACAAGTATTTTGTCCCCTGTCATGTGGACATAGCCTAATACTAAGCACAGCAAATCACTGTATTCCAGAACTCAGATTCAACATTCTAGGGGGAGAAAAACTTGGAGAATCGCTTGTTGAGAAAGAATCTGGGCATTCTTGTAGATCATAGACTACAGAACAGCATGCAATGTCAATCAGCTGCCTCTAAGGCAAGTAGGATATTGGATTGTATTAAAAGAGGCATGGACTTGTGGGACAGGGATGTAATTCTACCGCTGTACAAAGCATTGGTGCGACCTCACTTAGAATATGCTGTTCAGTTCTGGGCCCCAGTTTATAGAAGAGATGTAATGGAGCTAGAGAGAGTACAAAGACGAGCAACCAAACTTATAAGGGGAATGGAGCATTTTAGTTATGAGGAGAGGTTAGTAGAACTGAACTTATTTAGTCTTGAGAAAAGATGGCTTCGGGGGACATGATTAATTTATATAAATATATAAATGGTCCCTACAAAAAGTATGGGGAAAAATTATTTCAAGTGAAGCCCCCTCAAAAGACAAGGGGACATTCCCTTCAACTAGAGAAAAAAGGATTCACTCTCCAGAGGAGAAAAGCGTTCTTCACTGTAAGAACTGTGAATCTGTGGAATAGTCTGCCTGAGGAGCTGGTCACAGCAGGAACTGTAGAGAGTTTCAAGAAAGGCTTAGATAACCATCTGGAACAAAAGAATATTAATGCGTATGTAGCTATGTAAAATTCTGGATCCTGGCTGGTGGAGGCTCTGGGGTCAGAGATGGGGTCCCCACTGGAGCAGATTGGTTCTTGCCTCGTGGGTTTCAGGGCATTAACTGGTGGTGAGGCTGGGCTTAACATCGTTGTCTCCCTCCCTTCACCCACTTTTTCCCCACTCTTGGTTGAACGTGATGGACACGTGTCTTTTTTCAACCGCAATAACTATGTAACTATGTAACATCACATAAAAAAAAATCCCAGTGAACTCCTACAAAATCTCCAAATAACGTAAAAGATACAATAGTGAAGGAGTCATAATAGACCAGCATAATGCAACACATTAAAAAATCAGAGAGGACAAATACACACAGCACTGGAACAGCTAGAACAAGCAGACAGAGAGTGTCCAATGTATGGGTAATGCTCATGTAGGGCTCTCTAAAATCAAAGAGGCCTAACACATTTAGGGAATGTTCACACGGCGCATTTGGGGGGTGATCTTCGGTGCGTAATTGCGCCAGAGTAAGCCCTGAAAATTCGGTAAAATCATAACACTCATTAAGTGCTATGTAAAATGCTCTTATTTCCGGGCGCGTACTGTGCGCCCGTGAAAAGAAATGTGCCAAGAAATTCTAAACTAATAGGAGGCAGGGCCATTGTGCTATTGAAAGCATGCACTTGCCAGTGCGTACTTTCAACAGCAGGCGTAGTGAGGAGCGTACCTGTGCACAACGCAATATGCCGTGTGAACATACCCTTATACTAACAATAGCTGCTGACATGGACATCTAAAATAAGAAATATTGATCTAGAGAGAGTCTGGAGAGTCTTTGCTTTAAACATGTGGAAACAATTGTTGGTACCCTTCTGTGAAAGAAAGAAAAACCCATGACTTTTGGATATGGGATGAAACCCCGCTCTACCTAGTACCCAGTTCAAACCCAAGAATAAATGCACAAACACATTCTCCTTTGGTGTCAAAATGGCCACAGCTTTATTCAAACCATATAACTACAACAAATATGGAAGGAGTCAGGTGGAGTGCTAGGCAATTGTGTGATATTCCCAGCTGTCTGACACGCAGTACCCGGCCAGACAGCAATAAATGGGGGCGGCACGCTCTGGCTTGCCATTCTAGCAGAGCCAGTACACTTTAGGGGCACCAATGACCCTACTGAAGATCCTCACTCCTGCTTAACCACCTTGCCCGCCCCTTGATGACATTACCATTATGCCATCCTTAAGGCTGGCCACTTCCAAAGCTCAGCCTCTTCACACCATGAGATTTAACATCCTCTATTAGTTAAAATTAGTCCACCATAACTTGACCTGCAACTTCCACCTGACTCCTGAACCGCAACATAAAAGCTGTGACGGGTTATAATACCAAGATTAAGATATATATCTATATATTTTTTTTGGACCAATTAGCAAATTCCAGACTCCCTAGGAGTCATCCTACAGCACTCAGGAGAGGAAAAAAACTCTGTGGAGAAAACCTCTAGGGAACCATGGCTGAAGGATTACCCTTCCCTTGGGCTTAAACGGATAATGCCAACACAAGTAACTCATCAGCATCATAATAACTGTGTTTGAAACCAGGTATATAATAAAATAAATATAAAACAATACAATAATAGATTCGTCATTGTACAGATCATGGCTAAACCCAAGTTTCAGACCATTCATTAAAATAGGGGCGGGTGGGAGGGACATCTTTCCTTGACTTCTTGGTGAGAGAAAAGAGGAAGAGGAGGAGCAGACCGTAGGTTTTATCTATACCTAAACCACACCCTCTTCACAGTAAACTCTTCCCCACCCACACACTCCTCCCTCTTATAACACAACCCTCCTTGCTCATACCTATAAACTACACAGACAGGAGCTTAAGCACAATGCAGGGACTACAAAAGTTACTTAAAAGAAATATACTATGCATACACTGAAACCATCAGCTTAAATACCTACAGCTATACAGCCAAAAACTCCAAGACTATAATGGAGCACTAGTTTCCCCCCTCTCAAAGTCATGTTCCCCCATTGTTAGGGCTTTGGGGGGTTCTCAATGGTCACTGAAATGACTTAAAACTTAGAGTAATAATAAATTTAAATTTAATAAAAATCAAAAAATGAAAATCAAATGTTCCAATAGTGGTTCAACAGAAAAAAAAAACTTACTGAATCTTGCCTGGACAAAAATGATGATCCCCTTAACTTGATATTTTGTTGAACAAGCTATTGAGGCAATCACTGGAAAAAAACCATTTCTGTAACTCTCACTGACACTTCGTCAGCGGTCCACAGGTATTTCGCCCACTACTCATGAGCAAACTGCTCCAGCTGTCTCAAGTGTGAAGGTGCCTTCTCCAGATTTCAGGTTTCAGCTCCTTCCACAGATGTTTAATAGGATTTAGATCAGGGCTCATAGAAGCCACTTCAGATGCTTTGCTCTTAGCCGTTTTTGAATGTTTTAGCTGTGTGTTTTGGGTTATTAACCTGTTAGGGGACCTATGACCAGCGACTGATACCAAGCTTTCTGATAGTGGGCAGCACATTTCACACTACAATTCCTTGGTAGTCTTGAGATTTCATTGTATCCTGTACAGATTAAAGACACCCTGTGCCAGATGCAGTATAGTGAGCCCAAAACATAACCAAGCCTTCTCCATACTTCACAGTAGGTACACTGTTCTTTTTCTTTGTATGCCTTGTATTTGCAACTGTGGCATAGAGTTGTGACTGCTCAAACCTTTAGCAAATTCCAGTTTTGCTTTTTTATGATGTGCTTTCTTACTCACTTGTCTTTCATTAAGTCCACTTTGATAGTGGCACATGTTGCAATCTGTCACTGACCTTGGAGTTCACCTGTATTCTCTTTGGAAGTTATTCTGGGCTCTTTAGTTGTCATTAGTATTATCTGTCTCTTTAATTTGTCATAAATTTTCTTCTTGTGGTCAGACACAGAGAGGTTAATTGCATTCCGTAGACCTTCTGAATAATATGTGCATATGTAGTAATAGGAACATCAAGCTATTTAGAGTTGGTCTTGTAGCCTTTATCTTTAACATGTTTGTATATAACTTTCTAATTGACTGAAACAACTCTCTCCTACCTTTGGTCCATGTTTAGCATGGTGCACACCATGATAGCAAACAGCACAGTGACTACTTTGACCCTTTAAAGATGTAGACTGACTGATTCCAAGTTTGAAGACACCAATGATGCTAATTATAGGACATACCTTGGTTAAACATGTCCCAATGGTCAAATTATTTTCACTCTTTTCTAGTGGTACCATATTTTTTATCCAGGTCAGTTTTTCTTTTTTTGTTGGGGGGTTTTTTCGGTTTGAACCATATTTCAAACAAAAATCTGATTTTTGTTATTTGATTTTCAGTAAATTTTAATTACTTTTGACAGTTTCAAGTTATTTTAATGACCCTTGTGGGTTTTTCTTTCGCTAACGGAAGGGTACCAACAATTTTGTCCATGTGTGTAGTTCTGTTTTATTCAACCAATCTTATGTAAGACTTATAAATATGACTGTAACGTTTTAAGGGATTTATTTCAGGAAAACAGGCAATACATGGTATACAAGACAGTCCTTGAAACATTTATGGAAGAGGGGAAATGGATCCTTGGGGCCATGGAGGGCAGATACCTGTCCAGCCATGGTCAGGGACAAGAACAAGACACCGGGATAACAGTTACAGGAACAATGGATTCCAGATAACGGGACAACAGTCCTGGGGACAATTTAGTCCAGATGGGCTGGACAACAGGTTCACAGAAACAGGAAAGCAGACTTGAACCCGGAGGTACACCAGAGGGATGGAAGACTCGAACCAGGCATGACCATAGGAACATCAGGGGAACCACAGAGAGGATGGCAAACAGTGGATGGGATGTAGGCAGCAGATTCTGACTAGGAGCGACCGTGGGAACAGCAGAGTAACAGCAGAGTATGATTGCAGGCTCAGGAGACAGCGGGCCCGGGATCAGCAGAAGTGGCACTGGAGAAAACGGATACAGGAGGGCACGGCAGACTGAGAGCAAGGCACAGACACAAGGTGATAAAGGCAGGATACCAGCAGAGACTGAGAACATGAGATCAAAAACATGGGCAAGGCAGAGACAAGCCAAGGTCAGGAACCAGGCAGGAAACAACAGGCTAGGGTAACAGAAAAGCAGAATCTCCAGAACAGTGGATCACAGGATATCGGAATCAGAACACAGGAACATGAAATCAGGACACAGGAACTCGGAATCAGGAATCACAGGAACATGGAGGACTTGAGGTTACTGTAGCATACCCTAGCACTACAACACCAATACTGAGACCCAGACTGAAGTCAGAGGCTGGGCTATATACCTGGGTCTGACAGCTGAAGAGTTCCACCTGGAGAGTGTTCAGAGGCTAGTGGTAACTGTCGCCTTGCTGGATGGAAACAGAAGTCAGAGCAGAGGCCAGATTCCAACCTCAAGGAACAAATGGGAAGTTGATGTCAAACAGGCAGGGAGATTTGCAAATTGTGACGATGATTAATGCCTTACTTCTAATGTCATATAACTTGTATCATAAATCGCTATTAAAATTATGAAAACCCAAACAGTAGAAATAATACAAAAAATGTTTTCCATAAGCCAGCCATACACATTAGTGCAGGCATCCTCAAACTGCAGCCCTGCAGCTTTTGGGAAACAACAAAACCCAAAAATCAATTATATAATATAAAAAAGTGGGAAAGATTGGAGTTGTAGTTTACAAAAAGCGAGAGGGCCGCAGTTTGAGGAGGCCTGCATTAGTGGATCTGTTAGCTTTATATACTCCCATATGTAAGAGAAGCATATTACAGCTACACCCCTAGCAGCCAGAACAAAGCTACTGAGAGCACTGAAAGATTACAGTGGACTCAAAGTTTGGTGTAATCATGAGGACTTTACCCTCACAAGTTAGGGCATTGATTGACTTGCAGATTTTTTTGTTTCATTTCAGCCAAAGACTATCTCACAGAGCTTGCTCTTCACAGCCAGCTTCAGGCTCCAACTTCCTGGTTAGGTTGTGGGTGGTTCTACAGCAGTGACTGACATTTAAGCTCAGCTATCCTTAGCTTAGCCTGTTAGATGGACATTGGTGATAGACGGTTCAAAATAGTAGGACAGAAGACTATAGAGTCTAGAGGGTTAAAGTTTTTCAGTAAGAAACGTAAGCAAACTCATTTGTTGTTGAAAAGAAACAGCAGGTAGTGACATCACCAAACCAACCAGGGGTCTAGAGCCTGAAAAAGCACAGAAATGTGGTCAGTAACCTAGGAAAGCTTTTGCACAAAAGCAGGAGATAAGAACTGTTTTATCTCTGAAAGGAAACAAAATCAGAATATCACTGTAATTGGTAATAGTCTTTATTTACCTTTGCCTATATGTTTCAAGCTTATTAATGTGGCGAGATCACCCATTAAAAAGATTATCATGCTAACATTACTGTTATGCTTTAATGAGTAAATTTCTTACAATGGTCACTAAAATGTTTTCCTCATATTACAACTGCAACTGGATTGTGTTTCATATTGTACTAACATTGGTTAAAGGAGTTGTCTCCCTACAGAGTTTCAAAGGATGCATGAATGAAATACTCTGCCACTTCCTGGTTCAGACTGACTAATTTGCATACAGCTTGTGCTTGTACAGCTCCCTGCTGTGCTGTGCTTTCAGTGCTAATTAGATCAGATTAGCTTCTCAAACTACTAACAGGACTTCTTATCTGATCCCTCAAACAAAAGCCCTAATTACAGTTCTGTTTATTTTACATAAATCAAGTTTTTTACTGCTCAGCAGCAGGGACACTGCCACGACCTGTGTGATGACATCACTGCTATCTCATAGAACAAACAGCAAGGGGAGAATTGTTTACAGGTCTGTTACTGAGGGAACTGAAATAGCCAGGGAGGTCATAAATTCACTTGTATCTCCTTAGGGAAAACAGAGGAGCAAAGCAATATATTTGGAAAATGTCTTTATTTTGTGTTCCCTACAATTTGAAAGCTATTCTTTGTAGCGAGACAACCCCATTAATTCCTTTTTTTAGTAAAAAAAAAACTTCTTTATTTTCTCTTTCAAAAGAATATGAACTATAACTGCATAAACTGGTCAGGATTGTTTGGGAGTTAAATGTGGAAAACCAAAAGAAAAAAAGGGCAGAATTAGGAGGATAATACACATCAATTGCTGACACAGTTTAGAAAGCTAAGCCTAACAATATAGAAGAAAAACCTAAAAACAGGTCATGAGTCCACGTAATAAAGTAAGGATAACTAGTCAAAAATCTTTGAGTCAGAGGGAAATATATAATGTATTGAAAACTTTGGAGATCTCCATGCTTCATAATAGCTTTCTCAAAAGGAATCCAGAGAGGGAATCAACTAACAGCAATATTTCACTTAGCTGCAGAAAAGAAATTTAATGTTGCTTTTTGGCAATGCTTAGAAACAAAGCATTATGTAGAGCTATCCAGTGAGATAAATCCAGAATTTATTTCTTCACGCCTTTACAATGTGTTCTAACCACTGGGCATACTCACTAAAACTCTCTGCATCTGCAAAAGCCCAAGTTCAATTGGAAGCAAAAAATTTTGGTCAACCTGTCAGATGTTGGGTACCACCTGGTTAAAAGCTTATAAGTTAGTCCTTTAATAGTATACACAAGAAGGTTTGTGCATTCCCATACCTGTTAGCATTTAAAATGATCTAAAATAAGGCCAATTTCTCTCTCCCATAGTGAAAAATAGTAGAAAAGATCTGGAAAACCAAAGTTACTTAATAGGTTAAAGAGTAAATACATTATCCCTTTGTTATTGGGTGCCAATCTGTTAAGGTTTTTTTGACCCAGTCACCAATGAAAGACTACAGAAGATTGAAGTGGAGTGAAATGTAGGTTATTAAATAGATTAAGTGGAGGAGAGTGATTCGGACATCAATGTAGATACAAAAGAATGTGCAATCAATTTATGGTCCATAGCAGTCAGTTTTACAGACGGTTTTTGGATTTGGAAACCGTCTATAAACCGACTGTCAACCTTTTACATTGAATTAAATAGAAAATCCGTATACCAGTCCATGGATTTTCAGCCGGATGGTTTTTTGACACCGCCGGCTTTCCTAAAAACTTAGAACATTTTCATTCTTCCGCCTGGTTTTCGGGCAGAACATGAACATGTGGGTGTGAAGGGGGGGCGGCTAGAATCTGCAAACCGTGGACAAAAAAAGACAAAATACCGGAAAATACGACCGGTATTTTGTCTTTGCTGTGTGACCGCACCCTTCAATGTTGGTCCAAGTAAGGAGAACACATTGGAGTCAGAGGGGCAGAGTAGCTGTTTCAGGCAGTTGTTCTGGTGTGGGTTAATTCATCATTCATCAATTTCAGAGAAGAGCGCAGCTAAATTATGGAATTTTATGGCTCAGGTAAATATAGACCACCAGACAGAGGGGGACAATAAAGTCTGTTTGTGAACACAGTCTCGAAAACCATCCTAGATTAATATGTCACCAGCATCCTGGATTTATGACAATGCTTTACTGAGAACTAGCTCTAGTAAAAAGCTCAAAAAATAACAGTAGTTTAGAAAATATATTTTCATTTGGATTTCAGAAAATGTCCTTAACCAAGATCTGTGATAATAAGATGCTTTTTCTGATTTCTTTCACATAATTTAGGTTAATGAGACAAGTAAAGAAAGGTAGGGTTTGGGGGAAAATGATCTGAGCGCTCCTGTGGTTTTGGAAATGACTAGGCAATGTGACTTGCTGCCACCTAAATGGTCTGTTACTTCTAACAAATAGAAATACTTCTCTATGAGCGTTCAAAACACACTGGCCTCCATTGGTGACCTGTCTTTTGACCATATAGATCACCTATTATTTCCCACTGAAGAGTCTGACAATACTTTGCACAAAACAGGTTTGTAATGTTGGATGATTTCCGTGACTTTTTTTATTTTATCTTGAATAGGGTTTTTTTTGGCATGATGTCGCATAGGGTTTAGTTTTGTGGGATCTTCTATGTTCGGGCAGTAGCTCCACAGAATGTGATAGGACATAGGGTGAAATTAGAGATAGTGTTTTCTATTTGTCTGGTTCTTCTTTTCTATACGATAATGTGACACAACCATTGTAATTGACGGATGTTATTTTGAAGCTAAATGTGATTCAACATCTCTGCTATACAGAGATAAAGTCCAGGACACCTGCAACCTACTAATAAGACACACCGGAAAAGTGTTTGAACCTAACCACATCATAGTTTCAAAGATAAAGGCATAAAGGAGGTCCAGAGTGCTATGATGGACTAGCAGCGTGAAATGCGTAAACCGTTTTCTGTTATGTCCTGTGTATATGGATTATTGTGCATGTTACATAAAGCCTGACATTTTTATTGTACGCCATTATTCTTGACACATCTCTAAAGAAAGAAAAGCATCCATGCAATGAGATTTATTTACATTCAATAGTTACAAAAGGGGTTGGTGGCAGTGTCGGTCTGTGGTGCCTAGGTTCCACCAGTGGAATTTCATTCTAGGGGTCCACCAATGGAGTTGATTCTTGGAGCCTACGCTACAGCTATTGCACATACCTATTATACTCTGCCTCTTTCTTTCTTCCTATTTCTTTCTGCTTTTCTGCCTCTCCCAAGGATGTATTACAGTTAAAAAGAAACTCCAGGTCTGCCATGCTCAGAGGACCGCTGGTGGATTCCACTTATCCCCTGTGGGCCATTCCAAGACTGGTTGATAGCAAATGCCATGCAGATCAGCATATTGGAATGTCTTTTTTTATACAATTTTTTATACAATTATAATACAGGCAGTCCCTGACTTAAAACGTTCCAACTTACATCTGTCTCCTAGTTACAAACAGAGACTTATGGAGCATAGCTAAGCATACATAACATCACACACTGAGTCACGTCCCATAATAACTTCAGAATATCTCATTATACCACTGTCCACTGCATCTTCTGGCTAGCACAGTAGAGCAGCTCTTTTTTGCCTTCCTCCCGTCCACCCACCTTGCATTGAGAACCTACATGTTTAGGCCCGCACAACAGCTTTCTCTCACATTAATCCTGTCTCGTGCTGTCAACCCTATCACAGCAGGTTTGTTCTTTCTGCTCCCGGCACCCCACCCCTCTCCAGCCACCTCCAACGTAAAATAATGTACTATATCAGCACACATACAATTAGTACGTGTGTGATATGCTGGCATTTATAGTTGTGGAGCCACACCACACCAGGATACCACACCAACATGTACTAATTGTATGGGTGCTGTAGTGCATATCTTTAACATGTGACGCTGTGGCCTGCTGGCACTTGTAGTTTCATGTACCACAGCAGCTAGGAGCTGTGGAACTACAAGTGCCAGCATGCTGCATCAGCGCATGAGAGACAGAAAGTGGGGTGAAATCTTCTAAACAGGGGCACAGACAGCAAAACAAAAGGGGTTGTTAATTCTTCCATATACTTTACAAAGCTTAAAAAAAAAAAATGTGCTGGGGTTACATTTAATAAATATACCTGTTCCGACTTACATGCAAATTCAACTTAAGAACAAACCTACAGTCTCTATCCAGGGGACTGTCTGTAAAGGTTGTGTTTAAACTGTAATTTTTTTAGGGATTTCTATTGTGTTTATTGCCATAGTTTATAATTATTATTTCTGTCAGTGAGATCTTCCAGAATAGCAGCTTTCCTGTTAACCAGCAGCAGATCCTATATTATAGAGCAAAAGATGATAGTCTGATTTCTCTACAGATCTGCTTTTAAAGAAGACAAACTGAATAACAGAAGGAGCTACTGGCTTTTGATCATGTCACTGCTATCTGCCAATAGTCATTTGGAAATAATGTATTGGATTCTTTTTATGTAGAGAATGTTCTACACAATTTAGGACATTGCTTGATTCTAAGTCCCCCCTGATAGCTCATATTTCTTGACCCGATCAGGGCTCTGCTGTAGACTCAGCAATGTGCAGAGAACCATTGATAATCTTGGCTTTTTAATCTTTTAATCTTTTAATGATAATTTAATAAAAGCTATATCTTATTGCATTTCTTGCCATTCCAAAGATTATTGTTGTGGACAATTTGAAATAATGTAGGTTCTTCTAGAAGAAAATTGTCCTTTAATTTCCTAACAAACATAGCACTGGCTTTATGGGCATAAGCATAAAATTTGTCGGGACTTCATCTAATAGTCACCTTGACCTTCAATTCTTGAATGTGCATCATAGAGGTCTTAACCTGGGATTTGACCTGATCAGTGGAGTATAAGTGGACCTTCCTATCTAATCTAGTCAGCTTAGTCCACAGACTTCATAGGTCAGATTGTCAGATTGCCTCTTGTACGCCAAGCACAATTGAGTTAGGTGTAAACCCTAAATTGTAATAGATTGTAAGTTCTTGTGAGCAGGGCCATCACAACTCTTTTTTAATTGTCAGTTAACTTGTTACAGTGTATTGTATATATCTTCTCTACATGTACCCAATGTATTGTACAGTAGTGCGTCACATGTTGGTACTATTTGCATAAAGATTATTATTATTTAGGTGACCTCTATTGTACATCTTATGAGCAAACTACTAGTGCATCTCAAATTATGAGAATATCATTGAAAATTAAAGGGGTTCCCCAAGATTATCTTTTTATTTGTTATTGGGCTCACAGATGTATTATATTAAACCCTGTAATTCATACTGTAATGAGTCTATACAATATATGGGTTTCTCTATTGGACTTAAATTATTGATATCAATTATCTTTTCAGTGATATTCAGATTTTTTGAGATGCACTAGTATATAAAGTAAGGGAAGGTCTCAGGAAGGTCATTCATATTAGAGTAAGATTTGGTGTATAATAGTAGAGATGAATATGTAAGGGTGAGTAGGTAAAGAATTTTTGAATTTTCAGGTAGAAGCTTGTGATAAGGAACTAAAGGTTGAGGAGAAGTTATGGATGATGTGAGCTAATCATGGGCAGGGGGAATATTTGAATAGCTGACAATGAAAAAATGAATACTGCTGAGTAATAGGAGTACGCCCCATCAATGAGGATGATCTTACCTCCATTGTTTAATTTCAGAGAATTGTTGATCCGTCTGAAAAAAATATTGCTGGTCAATTATTCCTGTTTTATTCTACTTAGCCAGTGTCAGAAAAATTACATTGTTCTTTAAGAATTGGGGCAACAATATCATGTAAAATTTATTAAAATAAAAACCCCCCCCCCCCCCCCCCCCCCCCCCCCCCCCAACAATTAGTATTTAATTTTTAAAAAAAAAATAAGGTTTTATTCACATTTGCTCTTTTTGTTGCTATTTTGCTGTTTATTTTTAATTTTTTGCTACAGTTTTGCAATGAAAATTGTTACATGTGGATAAGACCTTAAAAAAAGTAATTTGTTGGTTTTCATTGATAAGAGATTTGTTGCTTTATGATACATTCACAGCAAAAGCTGTAGTTACTGTGTAAAATATTATTCATGGTATTAAAAAAATTTTACTATTTTTCAAAGCATATCCACTGTATTATAAACTTGTATTACATATTTTACAGCATTATTTATCTGGTGTAATTATCTACCGTGATCATGTCTCTGAAATATTTATAGGTAATACATTGATACCAAGCATTCATAAAAACCGAAAAGGTCATAGTGCAGAAGGGCTAGGGTGCCCAGTGAGCAGCAGTGGAATTTCATTCTTTGGGTCAACCTGTGGAATTGATCCTGGGGCCCACCCTATATCTACTGCACATGTCTCTTATACTCTGCCTCTACTCTTTCTCTCTGCCTTTCCGCCTCTCCCAAGGAAGTATATGCATTACACCTCATCTCATACATTAGTATAGAGAGTCTGCCCCTATGACTTCAAATGTGTAAGTGGAATGTACTGTTGACACAGGAATGGCTAGAAGCCAAGGATATAACCTTGTTTCAAGAGGTGATCAGTAATACAAAAATCTTTAATAAAGCTTTGCTTGGTTTGCATGCAGTATGCAAAGATATGGCTGCACAGGACTTTACGTAAACCTGTGATGGACAGTGCAGATACTAACAGCATAAATTATATCACTAGGTAACATCTACTGTATAAAAATGGGCCATTCACCATAACATGTAACAGGATCCAAAAAATTACATCTATGTATATTCCAATATAAATCCAAGTCATCCACCATTTACCTAATAGCCGCAATACTGCTTAAAAACAGACAACAATGGCGAGGAAAAACAGGCAAAAAGAAGTAGTAAAACTATGGTAAAACAAAGCGGAGATGGGTGGAATGTCAACACGCGTTTCGTCCTCGCTTTGTCTGGGGGTTCTTTTATCAACTAATAAACATGGATTATTAAAGGTGGTTTGATGATTTCAATGTGATCTGTTTTCTGTTTTTGCCGTTACGTCACAAGGTGAAACTTTCTCAAAGCTAGTGGAAGACAAAAGGAGAGTTCTGGCTGATCTTAATGTTGCTGCTGACCAGCTATATAATTAAAATGATTGATTACCAAAAACATTGTATATTTTCGTATTACCATTATTCCAGCGATGTTTGTTTTTAAAGCATTAATGTACAAAGAGCTCTATTGATAATGATTTTTGTGAATGTTTTAAGGAAAATTTAAAGAGAAGGCTTCGATTCTGCACAAAATGGCCAAAATGAAATGTCAGGTGGAAGATAGTGAGAGGCTAAATGGAGCAGCCAACTGTGTAGGTAAGTTTTACCTACAGGACTAACTAATATGTAATGCCAATGCACGTGTATGCAAGTGTGTCCAGATGCTATAATGAACCAAGAGACATATTATATTATCAAAATCTGCCACTTTGGATTTGGAGAAGGCAAATTAAAGTACAATTACAAATTGGGGGACATTTATTAATACTGTCTTATATTTAGACATTGTAAACTTAGACTAGACAGTCTTTAAATGCACCAGACTTATCAGGTGTATGGTAATATTATGCATGTATAAACACTCTAAACTTGCACCTTTCTATCAAATGCACCAAAACTTTGGCATATTTTTTTTGGCGCACACTTATGCGTGTTAAGTCATGCCCACTTTCCACAAAGTCACGTCCCTATTAGTGGTTCCTCATTTGTCAGAGGAAGTACAAAAGTGTCTAAAACACAAAGGGCCACATGTATGCACCAACCGTTCCCCCTAGGTCTACCCCAAACTCACTTTCCTCACCTGCCCCCCTCTCAGTACTCATGTTTTTCGCAGAAGTTAACGTTACGTGCTCAAACTCGCCCACTCCTCAGACGTAATCATACAAATTAAAAATAAACCAGTATAAACTAGGTATGCTAGTATTTGGTGCAAATTGTGCCAGAATGCGGGTGCCATTGCCATAATAAATGTGCCGCATTATTTTAGACTAGCATCATTCGCCTTTTTACGCATATAAGGCCAAGTTCAGATCTGCATTGGAGATTAAAATTGGAGCACACGCGCGGCGCGCGCAAATCTGTTCAAAAAAGAAGGAAAAAAGGAGCAGCTGCACTATTTTTTCTGTTAAAATACTAGTAGTGAACAGTCTGGGGACAATTGGGTGCTGGTGGTGACTGTAATGAACCAGGCCTAACTCTTACTTTTAGATGGACTAAATATTTGTCCAGTAGCGAATTTGTCTTTCAGACACTGAGCCTTATGTATGAAAACTGTATTCAGTAAGACTTTCTTTGCCTTGCCCCCATACCGCAACCCCCAATCAGAGCTCGCTCTTTATTTTTTTCAGCGCACATACATGAAATGAAAGCTGAGCTCTTGATTGGTTGCTTTTATGGGCAACTGAGAAGAAAAGTTCTTACCTCGGAGACAGTTTTCATCATGAGGCCCAACAGGTCTTAAAATAGGATGGGTAAACGAGTACTTGCACAATTATGTTGGTAAACATTAAGTCTTCTGTTTCAGGCATAAAAGCTTTTACATTCCTTTTAAATATAATACATTTTCCTACAAAACAAATGTTTTGCACTAGCATCTCGTTGTTTCTTCTGTTAGACATTATGCACACGGTAATTTCCCGAAGGATTGTGTGCCGTATTGAGCCACACAAATCCGCGTGAATAAGGGGGGGACGGCGGCGGGGACAGAGCTCGGCGGGGGCGCCGTTCCCCTGGTCCCCCATAGAAAGACCCTGCATTATCCACAGCGCGGTATGCGCCTGGATAATGTGCATGTCAATTTCTCCCTGCCCGGCGGATATCGACGAGCGGGAAGGGAAGCCACGGAGATCCACAGTTCTCTTATGAGAGCAGTGAGAGGACTTAATGGACAGGGACAGATTGGAGCCGTTTACTGCAGCGCAAAGTCCGGCGCGGAGTACGGCGCACCAATCGTGCCCACAAATTAGCCCGGTGTGAAAACGAGGCCTAACAAGTGTTTTTACATTCTGCTGTGCGCACTTTTGTAGATCTCCCCAAAATTATAAAATCACATATTCATGTGGGGAGTTATAGCTGACAGTTAAAGGAGTTATCCATAAAGAAAAATTGATATTGAGCTCCATTACTACAAAAAAAACTTTTACTCACCTACCTAGGACATCACCGCTGCAGCTACCTCTCATTTACATCACTGTTTAATGGTGATGTAAATTGAGGCACGTGAGAGCTGCGGGGGGATGTAAAGGCCTGTCAGCAGATTACCAGGGAGAACCAAACACTAGAGGTAGGTGATTAAAAGTTTTTTATTTTAATGGGGCCTCGGGAGCATATTATTAATTTTTTCTAGCACATGTATAACCTTTGTAAGGACAGTGACAGATGCAACAGCAGAAGAAAAATTGAGCTGGAGTTGTATGTGATTAGGTTAAGCTGCCCATACACTTTAGCTGTGTCAGCTAATCCTTTTCTTCTGGGGTCAGGACTGGCCGTAGGTTGGTGTCTTTTCTATTATCTTCTGTTAACCCCCTTATAGAAGCTTCTAGACGGTATGAATCATAGACAAACAATCTCCAGCAAGGGTTTTAGTAAAAAAAAAATCACTGCAAAGGAAAATCAAAAACCCTATCTAAAATATAACTTTTACTTAAATATTTTTACAATACACAACCAAGACAATTTATGAAGTGAATTAAACCATACACAAGACTGAGGCAGGATATAAATAATTATACGACAATTTATCACCACATGCGATTCTTTTCTGTACGGGCAAAACAAAAAATGCATCGGGTTTATTAGAACTATCCCAATATGTCACCACTATGTATCCCTTAGAAAGCAGAGCAATCGCCCAGAAAAGGGCGGCCCCATCTATCGGTGGCTATACGTCCCTCAATTCCTCTCTACAGTCACAAATTCAGAAACTACCACATACGTAAAGAGATAACAACAAGCATGATGCAACCTGTTCTCCACTATTAATCCAAATCCCGATGCGTTTCTCCCTTCACATACACTTGAGGGTTCATCAGGGGATATTCAATAATTGTGTACCATAGATTTAGGTATGTGAGGTAGTTAAACTGATGCTGGAAAGCGCTCTCAAAAGCTTGACTGATAGATTGTGTTTCCCTACTATACAGAATACAAGTTGCTTTCCTGGACAGCTGGAAGCACTGCTTAATCAATAAACTAGGAATTGTAACTGGATCTAATGCAGTTACTTCTCTACAGGTTTCAGCACAAAATGGGACTGGAGTGCATGCACTAGTTGCCCAAGTCAACATGCCCAGTGCCATCCAATTTAGTAGGGAAATGTAATGTACACTGTTGGACTGTACACATTGCACATACCTATGGCTGGCAATGCCTTGGATTATATAATGTCAAAGGTTTTGCTTAACACTTATTCCCTTTCACCAGGCCAAAACTAAAGGCTCACATTTATGGGAAGTTGGTGAAGGCGGCTGTTGGTCAAAAGAGCTTCCAGACTGGATACAGTATATATTAATGTGTAGCCTATGCGTGTAATAGAACATGCAGTGTCGTTGTTATTAGCTTAAAACTGGAATAGAACTGGTTAATGTCATCAGCTTCTGACAGCTATCTGATGTGTATGGCCAGCTATTGTCAGTATGTGTAATGCAATAATTATGTTCAAAAACTTTCATTTCAGAAAAAGTTGATCTTCCAAACAGTACTAATGTTGAGGTTGAAGTGACACCACCCAAAGAATCTGATGGTCCGATTCAAAATGGAAATGTCGCTTACAATATTGAGGCTGCAGAAACACAGGTTATATATCTTCCTATGTCTTGTTTGGTATTGCTTATCAAAAGCAATGCACTGTGGATTTTATCACCATTAGGGTGCGTTCCCACGGCAAAGACAAAATATTGGTTACATTTTTCTCCTGGTATTTTGTCTTTTTTTGACACGTAGGGGGACAGCATTTGTCCAAGGTTTGTGAATTCAAGTCGTCCTCTTCACACCATATGTTCAATGTTCTGCACAAAAATACGGATGAAAATTGATCTATGTTCTAAGTTTTTCGTTACGGGCGTGTGTCAAAAAACTGTCCGGCGGAAATCCGTGACCGTGTAGACTGCGGACAGATCGTGTCTATTAGGGAGCATCCACACGGCACAGGGATCTCGCTAAACACCGGTGGTTTATCCAACAGTATTTGTCCCATTTTTGTTTGCGTAGCACATAGAAAAAGCCCTTCACCCTTCACAGTTAACTTGTTCTATTCTGTCCGAAAAACCGGGACGGAAGAATGATAGATTGTTTTTCATGGGCGGCGGTCTGAATAAACACCGGTGGAAAAACCGTGCTGTGGGGACTGCCTGCACGGGTGTTTCCATAGCGGGCCCATGTAAAAGTTTTGCGGCCGGTTTTTCAGACGGTTTTGCAATACCGCAAACCGTCTGAAAAACCGTGCCGTGAAATCCGGTGTCGTGGGGACATGCCCTTAAATTCAATTTAAGCGTTGACAGCCGGTTTATCAAATGGTATTCCAAATCCAAATATCGTCTGTAAAAACGACTGAAAATAGGGCAGGGACGACGGGTAGGCCAAGGTAGGCGGACCGCCTAGGGCGCCTACCATCAGCCTATTCCCTAAGGGGCGCAGCAGTGCCCGAACCCTCGACGGGCTCCAGGCAGCTGCCGTGGGCCTGAAGGTGCGGTCTTGTTGGGTCCCTGTGACCGATTCTGCGGAGCAGAGAGCAAGCGCTCCCTGCCCCGCTGACAGTGTCGGGGCACGCATACCGGAGGATCGCTGGATCTCGGTTGAGCTGCAGGGCCGACTCTCAGTGGGGACGCGGGTCCTCATAGCGCTGAGGACCCGCCCCGGGCCCCGTGCGCTCAGCTGGTTCTAGCGTCGCACCCCCCCCCATGACGTTTGATGTCATCGCGACGCTGACCTTCTCTCGGGCGCACTAGCGCGTCACAGGCCGTGCGCCCTAGGAGCTGCCGGAGGACGCGCGCGGGTGAATGAGGACTGAATGGGTATAGGTGAGCGCGCCCGGGAATTGGGTAAGTATTTAATGGTTTGTTGTTTTAAGTGCCTGCCGGTGGCCCCATATATTCGCCTGTGTGCCCCCCCCCCACATTATGCCTGCCTGTGCCCCCTATATTCTGCCTGTGGCCCCCTTACACATGCCTGTGGCCCCCTATATTATGGCCTGTGGCCCCCTATTACGCCTGCCTGTGGGCACCCCTATATCCCGCCTGCGGCCCCTATATTGGCCTGCCTGTGGCCCCCTATTTCCCGCCTGCGGGCCCCTTATAATGCTGCCTGTGGCCCCTAATATTCTGCCTGTGCCCCCATACGCCTGCTGTGGCCCCCTATATCCCGCCTTGCGGCTCCCCTATAATGCCTGACCTGGTGGACCCCATAATGCCTGCCTGTGGACCATAAAATCTGCCTGCGGCACCTATATTTGTGTGTGTGGCCCCTATATTCTGCCTGTGGCCCCTCTATATCCCGCCCTGCGGCCCCTATAATGCTGCCTGTGGCCCCCTAGATTCTGCCTGTGGCCCCCTATAATGCTGCTGCGGCCCCCATAATTCCTGACTGTGGCCACCATAATGACTGCCTGGCTGGCTGGGGGGCCCCACCTTAATGCCTGCTGTGGACCCCTATATTCTGCCTGTGGGGGGGGGGGGGGGGGGGGGGGTGGTGTGGTGGGGAGCGGGGTCGGGCGGGGGGCCCCCCCCCATCGCCTGCCTGTGGCCACTATATCCCTGCTGTGGCCCCTATAATACCTGGCCTGGGCCCCCTATAATGCCATGCCTGGTTGCCCCTATATGCCTGCCGGGTGCCCCATAAGCCTGCCTGTGCACCCTTACGGCTGCCTGTGGCCTCCTATATGCCTGCCTGTGCCCACGTACGCCTGCCGAGTCCTGTACTATGGGTTTTTCACGACGCCTGCCTGTGGCCCATATACGCCTGCCTTGTGTGCCCCCATACGCCTGCCTGGGTGCCCATACGATGCCTTTGTGCCCCCATACGCCTGCCATGTGGGTGTGTGGCGCCCCCCCATACGCATTCTGAGGTCCATACGCATGACCTTGAGGTCCCATCCGCCTGCTGTGGCCCCATACGCCTGCTGTGCCCCAATATCGCCTGTCATGGTAGCCCCCTACGCCCGCTGTGGCCCCCATACGCCTTCTCGACAGGTCCCATAACGCCTGCCTGACGGTCCCATACGCCTGCCTGTGGCCCCATACGCTGCCTGTGGCCCCTACGCCTGCCTGGTGCCCCCATACCGCCTACCTGTGGCCCCCATAAGCTGCCTGTTGGCCCCCGTACGCCTGCCTGTGGCCCCCCGTACGCCTGCCCGGAGGCCCCATACGCCTGCATGGTGGGCCACCATACGCTGCATGGTGGCCCATACGCCTGCTCTTGTGGCACCCCCATACGCTAGCCTGTGAGCCCCATACGCCTGCCTGAGTGCCCAATACACTGCACTGTGGACCTATACGCCTGCCTGTGGCCCCCGTACGCACTGCCTGAGCCCCCGTACGCCTGCACCTGTGGCCCCATACGCCTGCCTGTGGTCCAACTATACGCCTGTCTGTGGCCCTTTACGCCTGCCTGTTGCCAACTATGCCTGCATGAGCCCCTGTACGGCTGCCTGGGCCCTATATGCTGCCTGTGGCCCCCATACGCCTGGCATTGGTTGCCACCATACGCCTGACTGTGGCCCCCATACGCTGCCTGTGGCCCCCATAGCCTGCCTGAACCCCTAGCTATATATTTGCCTGAGCCCCTAGCTATAATAACCTGCTGAGTGACCCTATATTTATTACCTACCTGGTCTAAGGTGACAAATATCTATATACCTGCCTGATCTAAGGGGACTTATATTCCTATAATTTAGGAGTTACTGTGAAATGTGAGGAATCTAGATATAGTCGCGCGCGCTCACAAATCCTCAGGGACGAGTCTTGGCCGGAGCAAGTTGGCATGAAGGTGTGAACCGGATGAGAAGAAAAGGGAAATGTAACGACGCTTGATCAGAAAAGAGTCTCCGGTGAGTCACTAAATGTAACTTGCAGTGTATATCAATTAGAGTTTTTCTGCAGAGCGTCTAATGACAATCTGTAGTATCGTGTGACCACTGTTATGCGTCAATATATGTTGGCCTCTGTATGGCGGTGGTATATGTAATCAGAGCCTCGTGGTACAGCTGATTAGTCACATGTGGGGGTTGCGTTCGGTCAGGGTCTGCCAGAATTTATTTGATCCTCCTTAAGTTGTAATAGGTTTGGGTATTGGTTTTGTAGGAGTGTTTTAGTAAAACAATTCATTCCCCGGAGATTTAGCTCCATGCATCGGAGGATTATTGTGTGCACTGTTATTTAGGGGTATTTACTCCTGTCATACGGAGGGGAGACGATTTTGAAAATGCAAAATTTGTCAGCGGCTGATTTTCATTGTGCAGCGGACTGCTGTAAGGGAGATGGAGGGAGCTATGTGGATACGCTCAGAAAATTAGAGACAGGACCTGGCGCAGCCTAGAGGTGGAGTGGAATTAGTGTGTGTCGGTGGGGGGGTTGCGGTGATTTTTTTAGAGTAGTCGAGGGCGGGGGGGAAGGCCATTGGCTGTACTCGCCTAGGGCACCAAAATGCCTTGTCCCGGCCCTGCTGAAAATGATATTATTATGTTACAGTTTTGTTGTGAGTTTTCCATCTGGAATACAGAAGCTGTGCCACAAATAAGATTTTTAAGAATGTGTCCCTTAGAAGAAAAATTAATCAGAAATAGTTAAAAAAACAAAAAATGTTCTACTTACCTTCCTTTTCCCTGCTGCTCCCCAGTCGTCCTGTCCTCTTAACCTCCAGGTTTTCATCCCAACACACAGAAGAGGCCTATACTTCGTTACTTTACAATAGATAGCGAACCTCTCCTGTTTGTTGGGACGAGAAACCAGTATAGAAGAGGAGCGAATCGCCGTGGAGCTCAGGAGTGACACAGTAGCGTGAGACAGGGAGGTAAATATAACTTTTTTGTTTCTTTTAACCAGTCTGGCATAATTTCTAATTCATGTTTTTCTACCAGACAATCCCTTTAAGGGCCCGTTTACACGGCACAAGGACAGAAATAACGGTCGGTTTATGCCGACCGGTATTGTGTCTAGTTGTGTGTGCGTCCCCGGATGGGAGGAGAAAAAAGTCCTTCCACCCTTCCATTCAATGTCATATTCCGTCTCGAAAACCGGTCGGAAGATATGTGCAAGCAACAATGTTATTCGGTGACCCGGCAGCTTTTTAAATCCCGGGGCGGAAAACAAACCCCACCTGTGCAAGTGGGCTGCTGCATGGTGTTTTTATAGAAGCCTGTTGTGCTCTTTTGCAGCCGGTTTTTCAGATGGTCTGCAAAACCGCAAACCATCTGAAAAACAGGCCGCAAACCCGTGCCGTGGGGACATGCCCTAACAAAAAGGGAGACTATGCAAGCTCACCACTCCTTAAGTCCAGGACTGCACGGAACCACCTTGTACATGTGCAGCAACAGACCAAAAAATTTTAAAAATCGAGCAATACTTAGCAAAGCAATAAAATGGTGCCTTGATTTAGAAAAATGAAAACGTGGTCGAATGGAATGCCAACAAAAAAGAGAGTACAGGCAATGCCCCATAGAAAAATTATACAATATCTTAACATTTTTTCTGCTGTCCAGATGGTAACCTGTTATGTCTAGCATGTCTATAGTTTGGCATCTTCTAGTAACAAACATTTAGAAAATGGAGAAATTCTTTGAGATCCCTTTGAAAATCAGTCCCGAAAAAACTGAACTCTATTTCTGTCTAAACATAGATACCATTATATTCACTTTCTCTTCCTCAGGTTACAGCTACAGAGCCTGCTGAAGAAAGTGACCAACCTCTAAGCCTAGCATGGCCTGCTAAGAAGCGTAAAGTAGCTGTGTACCTTGCCGTGCTACCAATTGTATTCCCATTGTGGATAACATTACCTGATGTCCGAAATGCAGTAAGTAGTGTGTTTTACAGGCGTTTTCCTTTTACAGACAGCTTAAGGCTCCTCCTGTTCAGACTGTGGATTGTGTAACAGCAGTGACTGATATTTCAGCTCTGCTGTTTCTAGCTGAGCCTATTAGAGGGACATTCGTGATCTAAAGGTTTTAATAGCAGATCACAAGGCTACAGAGCTCTAAAGGGTTAAAGTATTTCAGTGAGAACAACCTCTTGTTCCGCTGGTAAGACACAGCTGGGATTGCCGTCACTATCCTAGCCGGTGCTGCTAAATCAGAGACAGGAGAAACTAGAGAAATTTGTGTAAATAAGCAGGAGATAAGAACTGCTCTACCTCTTTGGCAAAGCAAAATCTGCACAGCACTGTATTTGGTAATAGTCTTTATTTATCTTTGCCTACACATTTAAAGTAAATCAATATACGGACGATACTCCGTTTTCCAATTTTATTTAACAATTGTTTATTTTTTCTTTACATTGTTGTAGGGGTAGATATCTGAGTTATTGCAACAGTAACTGTTGTAGCCGGAACCACAAAGGGGTTCAATGTCCCAGTGGAGGGTCAAATCAGTATATTGGTTGACACGTGCCAGAGAGAAAGAATTCACAGCCTGACAATTTCTCAGTCAAATGAGTTCTTCTAAGTTTATTACAGAGACACAAGTTTTTATAGGTTGGGCGTATACACATTCCATAAGCAACATGTGACATTACATCCACCCTCTTAATTGACTCTTCTTATCTACATTTTAAATGACACACCCCACTTTTTGTTTAAGGAAATGAAAACAGTTAAGGCCTGTAGCCATTTTGGCATATCAGGGTGTGTCTGAACACAGACGCCATCTTGTGGCTGAAATAAACATTTCACATAATACATAACACTTTAGAGAGTGTATAGGTATACAGGCAGCTTTTACATGCTATAATATAAAGACATGTGGGGTATTATACTGACTAATACATTAAAATGGAGACACAAAGGATTACACATATATAACCTTTGTTTCCATCCACAACACAACTACAGAGATTTGTATCACATAATAAGAAAATTAGATAAGTTATTGGCTTATATGGAAAAGTGTTAAGCATATGTATGAAGGGAGAGAGTGGAGGAGCTGAGTGTCTCATGTGTTGTCAGTATTAGCATCCTTTCTTATAAGGATAGAGTTAGATGTAAGGCTTTTTTAACCCACTGGTGGGCCCAATGCAAACTTTTCATGAGTGGGTCCGCACACCTTCCTGAACATTTTCATACACTACACTATTAACATTAATCCTCAGCCAAAGTGTTTATAACTACAACATTTGTTCATTTTAGAAAAGCTCCATAATGGAGCTGAAATGTTGCAGAGGCATGGAGTAAAGCACTTTAATTTTTCACTTTATTGAAGGAGTGCTGCCTTCTTACTTTCTAGATAGGTATATAGATATGAGAGAGAGAGATAAATCAATGTGAGACAGACTAATAGATACTGTGTAATGAGGGGGAAGGGACAGCAGACATGACACATATCCCTTGCACTGGGAGTAAGGGCACCAGGGAACAGCATTTGCTGGAAGACTTGAGGTCTCAGCTGCAGTTGTAGGTCATGTGTCCTACCAGAGTGGGGTGCAACGCAGTTGCCCTAAGATGAAAACTGCTGCATCCAGATGAAAACACGGTGCGCAAGTTTGCTGATGGTATCACTGTTTCACTGCTAGACTCGTGTGCCATTGCTAGCTGTGATTTTGTCCACCCCCCACTACCAGACTGTTTGACCCTACCCTTGAGGGATGTATTTTTGCACATATTTCAATCGTAACTTTGCCAAAATATGCCCCAAACAATGTACACCACACTTCTCATAGGGCCCAGTGTTAAGTAGTCAATCAGACGACATGTATTTTGCGCTCGTCTGAAAAGAGCTGACATGTCAATTATTTCAGGCGTATAGGAGGCAACAATGTGGCTCTGGCCATTGTGCGTCGTATTTGCTTTGAAATTAGGCGCTTGCAAGCGTGTAATTTTAACATGAAAACAAGCTACATTTACGGTGCGTGCCATAATACACCGTGTGAACCCAGCCTTAGCCTCAGCTTATTAGCTTTATCATGGTATATGCACAATGCACATGGTGGCTTTTCCCATCAAAAAGATCTGCCAGGGAATGAACAGCACTTAAAATTTTTACCATGTTGTTTTCATTTTGTTGCAGATTTTGCACTGCATTGGACACAAACTACCCACATTCAGTTATGTAAAAAGTATCCCGATGGATCCCGTGACAGGTCCACAGGAAACAATAGGGCTGTAATAGACACCTTTGGACTATGTTTGCTCCGTTTTCCAAATGTATACGTTTCTGTGCCACAAATAAAAGTGTGATCAATTCCTAATTTGCTCGGCATTGAAAGCTCATACGCTCAGGAAACACAGAAAACATATTCCAAAAGTGACTATATTTTCACTATCGTTCCCTATGAATCCATCACGGAATCCAACGTGATACTTTTCACAGGTGTCCAAAGAATACCTGCAACAAAGTGACCAAAACACATTGTAAACCCAACCTTACCCAGAGAAACAGGCCCAGGTGCTCACTCAGACTTTAACATTTCAATTATTCTACACTGTAATAAAGCTCCCATTAAAGCAACAACACTACCTATCTTCATATGCAGCTTGATTTAGCACAGTACAAACCATTTGGCCAGATTTTTTATTTTTCTTTATCAAGTTTTCCTCCATTAATTCAATGCACCTCAGTGAGATTAGAATGATACCCATATGCTGTTTGTGCACATTCATTGCCTCGCTCTGTAAAACCTTATCTTCTCTGAATGAGAAACACAACAGAAAATGCAGACATCAAAGGGATAATTGTGCACACACATGGGTACAGCTACAGATGCACAACAAAGCTGAAGCTTTTCTACAATAATCTATACATATTGTACATATGGCCTGCCTGGCAAATCCCCGAAATCACTGCTGCTTCTAGAACATTGAGAGAGCTCTGACACTTACATGAAGTACTCATTGTTATGGAGATCATGCAGGGAAAGTGCGTTGTAGCTGGATATCAGTTGATCAATTTGTTAGTGATTTAGCAGAACGGTATCTTTATTTACATAAAGTAAATATTCATTTTTATGAGAGGGCTTGAGGTTTGAGACTCATGATGAAGAATAGCATGAAATACTCAGGATGCAATCTTAGGGTGCTGCACTGTGATCATCACATGTATAGCCTATTCTATGAAAAATCAATTAACTTGTTTCTGTTTATTAAGGGATCAAGAAAGTTTTTCCCTATAACATTTTTTGGCTCCATCACCTGGATTGCAGTTTTTTCTTATCTAATGGTATGGTGGGCCCATCAGGTAAGAATATACATGAGTAATGCAAAATGGTTTATTTGGTTATATAGCAAAAACATGTTTCTCGTAGGATATGTTAACACGGCATATTTGCGGGATGTACTTCTGTGCCTAATTGCGCTGCAAGGCACCCGATGTACGCCTCGCAACTACGGTAAAATCATAGCACTCATTGAGTTATGCCATGAAAACCCAACGTATTCCCCAGCACACGGTATGCGCCTGTAAAAAAAAAAATAAAGTCACTTCTTTCAGGCGAGTACACGTTGGGGAAAACGAATAGGAGGCCCTGCTGCAGTGCTGTTGAAAGCACGCGCTTGCCAATGCGTATTTTCAAGAGCAGGCGTATTGCGACGAGCACAGCTACATGCCGCAATATGTCATGTGAACTCAGCCATAGAAACATCTATTTTTCCCGAAAATGTTCTGCGTTAGGCCCCATTCACATTACATTGTTGGCATCCACCGAGTGTACAGTTGAAACCAAAAGTGTATAAAAAATTTTTAAAAAGACACATATGCATGTTTTTCTTACTGTGTGATATGAAATCAGAATAAACCTTACCTGTTTCAGGTCAATTAGGAACCAAAATTATTTATATTTGCCAAATGCCAGAATAATGAGAGAGAGATTTTGTATTACTTTCTGCAAAGTCAAAACTTTAAATACATTTCATTAGTATTTGGTAGCATTGCCCTTACACTCTAGAACGTGGGTCAAACATTTTGGATATCCTTCCACAAGCTTCTCACAATAGTTGGTAGGAATTTTGGTCCATTGCTCCTGACAGAACTGGTGTAACTGAGCCATGTTTATAGGTCACCTTGCTCACACCTGCCTTTTCAGCTTTGCCCATAAATTTTCAATAGGACTGAAATCAGGGCTTTGTGATGGCCACTCCAAAACATTGACTTGTTAATCCTTAAGCCACTTTAGAACCAATTTGGCAGTTTGCTTTGGGTCATTGTCCATTTTGGAGACCCATTTCCACCCAAGCTTTAACTTCCTGGCTGATGTCTTGAGATGTTGCTTCAATATTAAAACATAATCTTCTTTCCTCATGGTGCCATCTATTTTGTGAAGTGCACTAGTCCCTCCTGCAGCAAAACAACCTCACAGCATGATGCTGCCACCCTCATGTTTCACAGTTGGGATGGTATTCTTAGCCTTTCAAGCTTCTTCCTTTTTCCTCCAAACGTAACAATGGTCGTTATGGCCAGTTTAATTTTAGTTTCGTCAGACCATGGGACATGTCTCCAAAAATGTAGGTCTTTGTTCCTGTGTGCATTTGCAAACATTAATCTGGCTTCTATATGTTTCTTTTGGAGTAATGGCTTCTTCCTGACAGAGTGACTTTTCAGCCCATGTTGGTACAGTACTCACTTCACTGTGGATAATAACACAATCTTACCAGCTTCCACTAGCTTATTCACAAGGACTTTTGATTTTGTTCTTAAGTTGATATGCACATGTCAGACCAAAGCATGTTCATCTCTGAGGCACATAACCCGTCTCCTTCCTGAATAGTATGATGGCTGGATATTCCCATCTTGTTTGTACGTTTGTACTTGCCTATAATTGTTTGTACAGATGAACAAGGCACCTTCCAGTATCTGGAAATTGCACTCAATGATGATCCAGACTTGTGCAAGTCCACAATTCTCTTCCTGATATCTTGGCTGATTTCTTTAGACTTCCCCATGATGTTACACACAGAAGTAATGTGTTTCTGGTGTACAATAACATACATCCACAGGTGTGTCTCTAATTAACTCAGATGTTGCCAATTAACCTATCAGAAGCTTCCAAAGACATGACATCATCATATGGGCTGTCCCAAATTGTTTAAAGGCATAATATCCTAGTGTATATAAACTTTTGACTTTGCAGAAAATAATAAAAATGCCTTAAGAATATAAATAATTTTGGTTCCTAATTGACCTAAAACGCGTATGGTTTACTCTAATTTCATGTCAGTGAGAAAACATGCACATGTGTCTTTTAATGTAGTGTATGTGAACTTCTGGCTTCAACTGTATTTGTTTGAATAGCCTAAAAAAGGTATTTAAGCATATAGCATGACAGGTCCATAGATATAATGGGGAAAACATAGTGTGGAAATGCATTCTTTTGACTACGTTTGCCTCATGTACATCTGTATGTATTGTATTCTGAAGGATGTAAAAGCCTAGACTACCACGAAATGTAACATATGTTCGCCTTTGTTAAATCAGGCCTGCACAATATAACGTATGTGACCATAAATAAGGTGTGGTCTATATAAACCCCATCTCAAAACAAGAAACTTGCTGATTTGGTGTGGTCCAGGGGTATTCCCTGACAGGCAGAGGGGCAGACGCCAAGCGGTCTGGACCCCACACCCTGCACTGTTGTACAGGTCTGCATGAAATGGATACTTTCTTTGAGTGTCATATTGAAAAAACCTTATTTTAACAAGTTCTTTAGTAACAACAAAGGGTTACAAAAACATGTTGTATCTGTCAAAAATGGACGCAAATGGGTGCATCTATAGTTAACTTATGTGTTAAAAAAATGAAGATGGAGGCAAAGATCAAAAACATGATGTGAATGGGGCCTAATCATAATAAATGAATCCACCAAGTTACTATTCTTGTTGTTTTAAGGGACCTTATGAACGAAAACTGTCTAGCAGTAAGAAGGTCATTGTTGCCCATGGCAACCAATCAGAGCTCAGCTTTGATTTTTCCAGAGCACTATGTGAAATGAAATCTTAGGCCCCGTTCACACGGCTTATTTGCCGATGGATTGGTGCCGTATTCCGCGCCGGATTTGCGCTTCAATACGGCGCCAATCCGTCGGAGTCATTACGGTAATCCACTGCTCTCATAGAGAACAGTGGATTCTGTCGCTCCTCCCCGCTCGGCAAATCCGCCGCGGGGGGAGAAAGTGACATGCACATTATGTCTATGGGGCCGGGGGGGGCGCCCCCGCCGCGCTCCGGCCCCGCCCCCCGTCCCGCCCCGTATTCACAGCGGATTTGTGCGCTCAATACGGCGCACAAATCCGTAGGGAATAAGCCGTGTGAACGGGGCCTTAGGATGAGTTGACACTGTGCGCATACTGTGTGCACTGCTTTACGCTGGGTGATTTAGAAGTACACACTGGCCAGCGTGTATTCCTAAAACACTCTGTACTGTGGCGTCCATAGACTGTCACTTTCCCCAGTGCTGAAGAAGTAACATGCTACTTCTTTCTCCCGGCACGTAATATGCGTCGGGGAAAAATGGCAGGTAATCATAGCTCTCAATGCTATGAATTACCGTATTAGTGGGGTGTACTTCAGGTGTATTGCAGCACAATTATGTGCCAAAATATGACCTGCAAAGAAGCCGTGTGAAAATCTCCTTACTGATAGACAGTTTCCATACATAAGGCCCAAAGTATTTATATTGTGTACTTTCTTCCATTTGTATAAGGCCTGTTTCACATCTGCGTTTGGCTTTCTGTTCAAAACTGACGAATATCCAGTTCTATATCCAAGAGCCAACCTTAAGGGCATGTCCCCACAGCACCGGTTTGCGGACGGTTTTTCAGACGGTTTGCGTTATTGCAGACCGTCTGAAAAACCAGCCACAAACGAGCACAATGGGCTTCTATGGAAATCCCATGCCGCAGTCCCCACTGCACAGGTTTTCCACCCCGCAGTTTTTCAAACTGCCGGCCGCCCGAAAAACATTGAACATGTTTATTCTTCCGTCCGGTTTTCGGACGGAATATGAACATATCATTGGGAAGGGGGATGGCCTTTCTCCACTTATCGCGAAGAAAAGCTGACCCCGGCGGCCGTAGGGAGGCACTAAAACAGGACAAATACCGGTCGGATAAACCGACCGGTCTTTCTCCTTTGCCATGGGGATGAGCCCTGACCGATATAAACAAAAGTGTAACGTTCTCTTTTTCTAACAGATTAAATCAATCCTTTTATTTCCATTTGTATCAGTTCATTTCTGTTAAAAAACTAATAAATTTTTTCTCTCATATTTGTCTGCGCATTTATAGAAAAATTAACTGATGCGTTTAACAAATGTAAAATGGTTACAAACTTTAATGTAAAAAAAATAGAAGGGTCTTTTTTGCCAGATTGCAATTTTTTTCTGGAATTATTAGCACAGCAGGTTACTCTGTTTTCCAGCAAAAAAAACATAAATCTGATGGAGCCGTTCCAAACTGAAGCCAGCTGAAGGCCTAAACAAATCATTGAAATCAATGGGCAACCGTTCTACCCCGTTTTCCTGATTCCAAAACGGAACGGAACAATAAAAAACTGGACATAGATATAAACTAAGCCTAATATTCCAAATGTAAAAGTAGCATGTCAGTATGAAATTAGTAAGGACTTAGGTGGACATGTATGAAAAAGTGGCGCCACCTCGTACTTCTCAGTTAGTTAGTGTTAGCTTTTGTATGTATAAAAGTGCCTTATAGTTCTTTACAAATGTGTGCCATTGTGAGACACTTTTATGCGCCAAAAAGTGGCTCATAGAGTGTAAATGCATCAAAACTTTTCTCAGCCTCGCTACTATGAAATTGGTATGGATTAGTCTGACACTTGTGCACCACATTTTGCCGTGACACACTCATTAATGTGGCACGTCATACAAATCTGTCACAACACCGTCCCCGTAGAATTGGCGCATATAAAAGTGCTTGGTGTAGGACCGTTCATTTATCTGTCTGGCAAGGCTACAACAGGTTTTTTGTCTCCAAGCACATCAAAAAATCGGTGCTGTCCCATTGATACATGTCACCCATAGGGTCAGTGTGTCTTATTTCAGCTCACCGGTGGAAAACAATCATCTAGGTTCTGATGCTTTATTGGACTGTAATGACCTTTTAGCCAGCAGGCTTAGTAATATTTAACTTCTTTTTATTTATTTCAGGTAGGAGAAACTATAGGCATAACAGAAGAGATCATGGGGCTTACAATATTAGCCGCTGGTACCTCCATTCCAGACCTCATAACAAGCGTCATTGTTGCACGCAAAGGCCTAGGAGATATGGCAGTATCCAGCTCTGTAGGGAGCAACATTTTTGACATCACAGTTGGGTAAGCAGTTGTAGTAATTTCATGAAGGATTGTATAAACTGTGTGATTACTATTACATTTTCACATTTTTTTATTCTTACAACAGTCTCCCCATGCCGTGGATCCTGTTTTCCATGTGTAACCACTTTAAACCGGTGACAGTGAGCAGCAATGGCCTCTTCTGCGCGATTGTCCTCCTATTCATTATGCTGCTGTTCGTCATCTTATCTATCGCTTTGTGCAAGTGGAGAATGAACAAGATCTTAGGATGCATGATGTTTGGTCTTTATTTTGTTTTCCTGGTCGTCAGCGTCCTTCTTGAGAACCGCATTATCTTATGCCCAGCTTCTCTCTAGAATTTATTTATTGAAGAAGACTCAAACTGATGCTCTTGAAGTCAAATAGGCAGAAGCTTGACTTCAACCCCAGGAGGCCAAAAGCATTGTTGGCTTTCCACCCTGAAATAATTTCTTCAACGATTATAAGGTCAACTTGTGGCTCCTTTACCGGGGAGTTTAGAATCTATAGAAACTGTACATTTTCTAATGACGCTGTATTCCTGTACTACTCTCTTACATATGATATATATATATACATAAATATATTATTATGCAGTTAATACTACAAAAAGCGAAACTTTAGATAAAAATGGGATCTACATATAGTAAATAATATCAACACATTAAAATTCATATTTGTCCATTAGGCTTGAGTAGAGCGAGCACATCCTTCCGTCACCATGGCTGTATTTCGACACTTCTTTGCTGTAGAATAATCTGGAAGAAGTGTTGTGGAACAAGAGATGTATTTCACATCACTCGGTAATATAGGAAACAGTTTCAGAAACTAATACAATGAAAACTGGGTAAGAAGTGTACTCAGAAGATTTTGGCTTTCTCACCGTGTAGAAACCTCTCTTTTTACTTACTATATATTTATGGATGGCAGTATTGCAGCACTTCACTTAAGAGAACATAATGAGTGTAAGGTATCCTAGCCCAGGAATCTGATCATTTATGGGAATGGTAAGGCTGCCTGGATAATATAACAGACTAATGATCAAGGATTTCTGTAACACAGTCTTGTGATTTAATGTACCAACTCCAAGTAACAGTTTGTAGTTCTGTTCTGATTGCAAGGCTGAAGAATATCTATAAAATAATAAACATATATATATATATATATTAAGGTTTAGTAATGAGTGATATATTCTTTTTGTTTTGTGTTATTCTCTGGAGAATACCTACAAGTAGAACACTCATAACTATTACAAAAAAGGTTTTCAACAACCAAAATAGAAGTTCCTTAACCTGCGTTTACTTTGGGGCAATTGCTTCTCTATAGGGATTAAACAGAAGAACATGGTCCCCTGTATTGTTGACGTCTTAAATGCTATGATATGCCCCTGGCAAGATCACCAGACAGAAACTGACCTATCATGGTCATGAGAGGAGGGCCAATTCACTAGAAAAGAAGATGCTACTCAAGATGGTTAATGGTAAAAGAAAACACGAGAGACCAAAGGCCCATTGTATGAATACCATCTTGAGTAGAATGAACATCAAGTACTTGAAAGAAGCTGTGGAAAACAGGGAAGCATGACAGTACCAGACCTTCGGAGTGTACAAGTTTCGGACACCACTGAATTGATAAAAGAAAAGAAAAATACTACACATTATGACTTGCTATGATGCTTTTTTATTTTTTATCTTATGTTACCTCATGGACTTTACCTAAAAACTGAAAATTCACTTTTAGTGAACCGTAACGAACATATTTAGGAATTGCATATAAAGTAGAAGTGTTATGTAATATACACCTCCTAATAAAGCAGTTCTGTGCTTTCTAGTGTTATATATTATTCATTGCTAAAGGTTGCTGAACATCTTTATTCCATGTATATGTGAACCCACTTCTAGCAGTACCATTTTATGTAAGTATAAGACATGGCAATACCTATCCGAAGCCAGATTATCAATTATTGAGGAGCAGTAACATTTCTGGAGAAATTATTGATTCAGATAAATAGGTTCTCCTACCCGTGAAGTATTTTATGCTGGGTACTGGAGGGCCAGTGCCTAGGGCGGCATCCTGCAGGGGTTGCAGCTGATACCTGACAAAATATCAGTTATTTACATTTTTGTCTGCTTTTCCCCCTACCAGTCTTCCAATTTTGTGTTATATCTCTTTTTTTTTGGGGGGGGGGGGAGGTGAGGAGCAGTCTCATGTGAACAGCTAAGGCTGGTGGTAGAACTGAGCTGTGCATTTTGTTCCTGCTGCTAATAAGTGGAGCGTGCAGCTCTTGCCCCATCTGACCACTCTCCACCCATCACAGAGCTCTTTATATAGTGGAGGAGAAGCATTGCTGTAGCAGAATCACAGTTTTTAGCAGGTCATAACAATACAGAAAACCCTCCGCCCCATCTTGTACCCATATTTTCTAGATCTAGGAGTAAGATATGTGTTTTATGAAAAGTTCTGCACACCCCTAACCTCCCTCCTTCATGGTTGTTCTGATGGGATAGCCCAAAAAGAAAGTACAGTACATAAGTGTGTGTAATGTGTGCACATAATGGGCCTCATTTATCAAAACTGTCTAACAGTAAGACTGTCTTTTTTGCCCATAGCAACCAATCAGAGCTCAGCTATAAATTTTCCAGAGCAGTTTAAAAAATGAAAGCTGAGCTCTGATTGGTTGCTGTGGTCAACAAATACAGTTTTACAATTGGACAGTTTTAATAAATGAGGCCCATTGTGTATATAATATGTATGTGCATATAATATGTATGTGTCTGTAGCATGTGTATAATTCATATTGTGTATGTGTGTAGAAGGTATGTATGTAATTTGTAATGTTTATGTGTAGAAGATGTAATTTGTAATGTGTGTATGTAAAGGCGGAGTCACAGACGGGATGTACCTTTTCAGCAGTGAACAATGAAAGACATTATGAACATGGAGACCAGAGGGTAACTTTAGCCACTGGATTAACCACCTCTTGAATTACATAAGTACCCACAAATTGTGGATCAAGTGTACCAAAGGGAACTTTTAGGTGAAGATTACAGTTGGACAAACATACTTTATCTCCAACAGCAAACCCTCTAGAACAAAGACACCGTCTATCTCTAGTTCTCATTTGGATGTTCTGGGTAATAACCAAGTTCTTCTGAACTTGGGCCCAGGCTGAGCACAGATCATTAATGATAACATCTTCTCCGCTGTGATCAAAAGTAGCACTAGACAGTGATGCATGTCTCGGGTGAAAACCATAATTCAGTTAAATCGTGAGATCCCAGATGAGCTACTATTCTGATTATTAATAGCAAATTCTACCAAAGGTAAGTATTTTACCCAGTCTGCCTGCCGATCAGAGACATAACAACAGAGTTTTTTTGTCATCATTTGATTCACCCTCTTCATTTGCCCACTGGTCTCAGGGTGGAAGGCAAAGGAGAAGGACAGGGTGATACCCAGAGCCTTGCAAAGAGCTCTCAAGAATTGGGAAACTAACTGAACCCTTCTGTCAGAAACAATGTTCTTATGTAATCCATGCAGTTTAACAATATGTTTAATAAAAAGTTCTGCCAAGTTTTTGAACGATGGTAACCCCATTAATGGAGCAATCTACTACCACCCAAATAACAGATTTGTCCTCAAAGGTAGGAAGATCAGTCACATAATCCATGGAGATGTGGGTCCACAGATGCTCAGGTATAGGTAGAGGACAAAGTTCGCCCAAAGGATGAGTTCTGGGGACCTTCACCCAGACACAGCTGCCACATAGGCTTCCACATCTCAAGACAATAAAGTCCACCAGTACTTGCGTGAAATTAATCTCTTTGTGCCAGACACTCCGGGAGTGGTGGAGCATAATCTCAGTGGCCAAGTCAGGGGAAGTAGCTGAGACATTAGTCCCCTTAAGCCAAATGGGTACAGGATCCTCCCGAGGTGAGTGATTGGCACAAAAGCTTCTAGATAGCATGTCAGCTTTAACATTCTTAGTTCCTGGTCTGTAGGTAACAACAAAGTTAATGCAAATGTAAAATAATGCCTAAAATACCTGACGTGGGTTCAACCTTTTAGCATTCTCTAAAAAGGTGAGGCTTATGACTGATAATGGCCATGACCTGGTGTTGAGCACCTCCGAGGAAGTGCCGCCATTCCTCGAAGGCCCACTTAATAGCCAACAACTCTCAGTTCTAAACATCAAAATGTCTCTCAGTAGAGGAAAATTTACAAGAAAATAAAGCACAAGGGTGAAGGTAAGTTATGGTAGCGGATCCCTGGGAGAGGACAGCTCTGCTCTATATTCAGATGCATCAGTCTCGACAATGAAGGGTTTGGTATGGTCTGCTTGAATCAAAACAGGAGCTGATATGAAACATTGCTTATGTTTTTAAAAAGCCTGTAAGACCTCAGGTTGCCAGTTATTGAAATTCACCCTTTTTAGTCATGTCAGTTAATGGCCGAACTAGCACAGAAAAATTATGAATACATTTTCAGTAATAATTAGCGAACCCTAGGAATCGCTGTAGGGACTTTAGGGAGGAAGGATTTCTCAAGTTTAACAAACAAATTATTCACTTGTAAGACCTGTCACACATGCTTATGACCAGTTTTCAAAATAGACTAAAATGTCATCCAGATAAACAACCATACAACGACCGATGAGTTCTCGGAAAACATCATTTACCAGGTTCTGGAAGAACGCTGGAGTATTGCACTACCCATATGGTCTAACTAGATATTCAAAATGGCCCTCAGGCATATTAAATGCAGTCTTCCACTCATCCCCTTCTCTCATACGAATAAGGTTATAAGCCCCTCTTAGATCCAACTTGGAAAACCACTTTGCCCTCTGGATTTGATTGAACAGATACAGAATCAAGAATAAGAGGTATTGGTTTTTTACCGTTATTACGTTCCCAGTAATCAAATGCAAGGATGGAGACCTCCATCCTTTTTCCCCACAAAGAAAAACCCCACACCCATAAGGGATACAGAAGGCTGGATATGACTCTTCTGTAGACTTTTAGCAATTTATTGCTTCATGGCAAGTCTCACTGGACCAGACAGATTGCACTGACAATGGACTGAAACCCAGTACACTGTCCCTGGCTACTTGACTTACTGCCCTAAGTGGTAGACCCCAACTGGGCGACAGTCCCTACACTACTAAAGTGCTGGGGCCATCTAGTGGAAAAAAGTGTCAGGGCATGTCCCCACTGCACGGGTTTTCGACCTGTTTTTCAGGCGGTTTGCGGTTTTGCAGACCGCCTGAAAAACCGGCCAAAAATTAGCACGATTGTGCTCTATGGAAATCCTGTGCAGCAGTCCCCACTGCATGGGTTTTCCGTCCGGCGGTCCGCCCGCAAAACATTCTACAAGCACAATCTTCCATCCGGTTTTTGGACAGAATCTGTGCTTATGAATGTGAAGGGGGGAGGGCTTTTCTCCGCTCATCGTGGAGAAAAGCCGTCCTCCCCGCAGCCGTGGGGACGGCCGCAAAACAGGACAAGTACCGGCCGGCAAACCGACCAGTATTTGTCCTCTGCCGTGGGAATGCACACTCAGAGAATCCAAGTCTGCAACAGTACAGAAACGCCAGGCTACAAAACCAAAGAGAGAAACCAGAAAACATGTCAATGGTCAGAAACCCAGACAGAAGCAAGGCACCAAATCAGAAAGCAAATTAGGAAAACAAGCAGAGGTCAGGTAAACAGAAGTAGCAAACTAGCAAACACAGGTAAGTCAAGCCAGGAAATATCACAAGTACAGAAGACAAATACCAGGAGGTTTAAATGGAGGGCCCGGCCACAGCCCCCGTTGCTGATTGGTGGGGTCTCTGAGCCCTCCTATTGGCCCATGTAACACACCCCCTGTCCAGAGTGGCTGGGCGTCTGTCATTCCAGGACTTTCTTGCAAAGCGACTCTCAGGGAGTGTTCACAAACCAGGAGAATCAATAGCTGAGTGTTGCACCCTCCAGGCTGGAAGCTGACCAGGTGAATGAGTATTAACAAAGACTGTCTTTCTTGCCCAAAGCAACCAATAAGAGCTCAGCTTTTATTTTTCCAGAGCAGTAAAAGAAATAAAAGCAGAGCTCTGATTGGTTACTATGGGCAACAAAGACAGTCTTACACCTAGACAGTTTTCATACATAAGGCCATATGTGCGTGAAAGCTATGCATATAATGTGAGTGTGTGTAGAAGGTGTGCCTTGAATGTGTATCTGTGTAAAAAGTGTGCATGTAGTGTGTATGGGTGTATTAATTAGTAGTGCATGGAAACATTATTTAGATTTGCAGGTTTTTGACAGTATGTGGACTATTATGCATGTCCACATGTATTAGTGTGTGAACATGCTTATATATATGCCAAGAAAAATATGAATTATGCCTCTGGTCACAGTCTATAACCCAATTAGGGCCGCTATAATGAAGTCAACTTTATACATTGATATTGTGGCCACGAGAGTTTCGTTCACTAGGAATGAGGATATACAAGGCTTGAGGGCATAACATTATAATATGTGGTCATATTATGGCTGCCTGAATGTGACTTACAGGACCCCTGGATATATTTAGAGAAGGGCGAATTTTCTCAAAAATTCGATTCACCGACTTAGCCCAATTTTCCGAAAAAATTTGTTTCGGTCCGAATTACTTCGGGACGAATCGTATTAAAAAACAGCTATTTCCAGGCTGCACAGAGCCTGTAGGGTGCTGTAGAACATTGTGCCATGCTTAAATATGCAGAGGGAGCTTGGTTTGGTCTTCATACAATTTGTGTTTTTGGTATGACACGCACATGACTGCCGCCTCTTAGAATCGCTTCACTATAAAATTCCCTGGGCACTTAAGAGGGCAAAACTGACAAAAAAAATGAAGGGGGAATGTAGCCTGATAAAGTCTTTGCCAGCGAAAGCTGGAAAAAAAACAAGCTGAGGGCTCAGTTGGCAACATCAGTGACAGAGTTTGGAGGTGACGGCAGCAGCCACAGCAGCAGCATGAGGTCAGAGAGTGGCACAATAACATTCTGGAGGTGGCAAAACAGGAGTAGGCCACAGAGTGTGGAGGTGACGGCAGCAGCGACAGCAGCAGCATGAGGTCAGAGAGTGGCACAATAACATTCTGGAGATGGCAAAAACAGGAGTAGGCCACAGAGTGACACAATGACACAGTGTGTAGGTCACGGCAGCAGCCACAGTAGCAGCATGAGGTCAGACAGTGGCACAATGACATTCTGGAGGTGGAAAAACAGTAGTAGGCCACAGAGTGGCACAATGACAGAGAGTGGAGGTCACAGCAGCAGCAGCATGAGGTCAGAGAGTGGCACAATGACAGGGTGTGGAGGTGACGGCGGCAGCCACAGCAGCAGGAGGTCAGACAGTGGCACAATAACATTCTGGAGGTGCCAAAAACAGGAATAGGCCACAGAGTGGCACATCAACACAGTGTGTAGGTCACGGCAGCAGCCACAGCAGCAGCATGAGGTCAGTGAGTGGCACAATAACATTCTGGAGGTGGCAAAAACAGGAGTAGTGCCCAGAGTGGCCAATGACAGTGTGTAGGTCACGGCAGCAGCCACAGCAGCATGAGGTCAGAGAGTGGCACAATGACATTCTGGAGGTGGCAAAACAGTAGTAGGCCACAGAGTAGCACAATGACAGAGAGTGGCGGTCACGGCAGCATGTCAGAGAGTGGCACAATGACAGTGTGTGGAGGTGACGGCGGCAGCCACAGCAGCATGAGGTCAGACAGTGGCACAATGACATTCTGGAGGTGGCAAAACAGTAGTAGGCCACAGAGTGGCACAATGACAGAGAGTGGAGGTCACAGCAGCAGCAGCATGAGGTCAGTGAGTGGCACAATGACAGGGTGTGGAGGTGACGACGGCAGCCACAGCAGCATGAGGTCAGACAGTGGCGCAATAACATTATGGAGGTGGCAAAAACAGGAATAGGCCACAGAGTGGCACAACGACACAGTTTGTAGGTCATTGCAGCAGCCCCAGCAGCAGCATGAGGTCAGAGAGTGGCACAATAACATTCTGGAGGTGGCAAAAACAGGAGCCGGCCACAGAGTGGCACAATGACACAGTGTGTAGGTCACGGCAGCAGCCACAGCAGCATGAGGTCAGAGAGTGACACAATGACATTCTGGAGGTGGCAAAACAGTAGTAGGCCGCAGAGTGGCGCAATGACAGAGAGTGGAGGTCACGGCAGCAGCAGCATGTAAGAGAGTGGCACAATGACAGGTGTGGAGGTGAGGGGGGCAGCCACAGCACATGAGGTCGGGACAGTGGCACAATGACATTCTGGAGGTGGCAAAACAGGAGAAAGGCCACAGAGTGGCACAATGACAGATGTGGAGGTGAAACAGCAGCCACAGCAGCAGCATGAGGTTCAGAGAGTGGCACAATAACATTCTGGGTGGCAAAAACTGGAGTAGGCCACAGAGTGGCACAATGACACAGTGTGTAGGTCCGGCAGCAGCCACATTTGCAGCATGAGGTCAGACAGTGGCACAATGACATTCGGAGGTGGAAAAACAGTAGAAAGGCCACAGAGTGGCACAATGACAGAGAGTGGAGGTCACAGCAGCAGCAGCATGAGGTCAGAGAGCGGCAAAATGACAGGGTGTGGGGGGTTTGACGGCGGCAGCCACACGCAGCATGAGGTCAGGACAGTGGCCAAAATTTAACATTCTGGAGTGGCAATAACAGGAGTAGGCCACAGAGTGGCACAATGACACAGTGTTTTAGGTCACGGCAGCACCCACAGCAGCATAGGTCAGAGAGGGGGCACAATGACATTCTGGGGTGGCAAACAGTAGTAGGCCACAGAGTAGCAAAATAAACAGAGAGTGGAGTCACGGCACAGCAGCATGTCAGAGGTGCACAATGACGGGTGTGGAGGTGTGAGGGCGGGCAGCCACAGCAGATGAGGTAAGACAGTGGACAATGACATTCTGGAGGTGGAAAAAACAGTAGTAGGCCACAGAGTGGCACAAGGACAGAGAGTGGAGGTCACGGCAGCAGCAGCATGAGGTCAACAATGGCCCCCGCCGCACTGAACACCCGCTCTAATGCCACACTACTGGCCGGGCAGGACAGCTTCTCCACTGTAAACTCGACAAGTTGCAGCCACACATCCAGTTTGGCTGCCCATTAGTCCAGCGGATCTTCTAACTGGGTGGCAGAGTGCTGTCCAAGTAGGCCACGGACCTGTTGGTTCAGGGTCTGCTCCAGGTCCTGCTGCTGCTGCTGGGGGACTGCCCTCCTCACTAGGCGGGTGAAGGAAGCAGCTCATCAGTGACTCCAGACTTAGGTTGCTGCTGATGGAGCTGGTACTGCTCCTACCCCCACACCTTCCCCCAGCAGCCGCGGCAGTAATACGTGAGCGCTGAAAAAACCCCCCGGTCAGACCTGTCAGAGGAGGGACGATGCTGCACATAGGCAGCGGCCAACTGACTACGGAGGATTTCCCTATAGTATTTGAGTTTGTCCTCCCTCTCAGCAGCTGGGAAAAAGGATCCCATTTTGGACCGGTATGAGGGTCCAATAGGGTGTGAACCCAGAAGTCATCCCTCTGGCCAGATGGTGACTTTCGGCTGTCACTAGCCAGGCAAATCAGTATGCTGCGGGCCATCTGCATAAGTAACTCCGAGGGGCTCCCTGCCTCCATCTCCCTGTATACTGCCACGGTGCTTGCGGGTTCATCTGCCTCTCTCCATCTACCTCCTCCACTGCTCCTGCTCCTCCTCTCTTGCCCCTGGATAGAAAATCCACTCATTTCACCAGACAATGCTTTTGCTCCAATGTCCTCCCCCATTTCAGTCCCCACCGGAACTCATGTGGCCGCGATATGTTGTCGCCCTGACTCCAGCCCCCTGCCCAGACAGATTTTGCAGCATCTGTTCCAGGACATGAAGCAGTAGAATGACGTTATTCATCCTGTAGTCCTGGCGACTGACAAATAACGTCCCCCTCCTTGAATAACCCAACAAACGGCAGGGGGTACGCATGAGCTGCCACTGGCTGACGTCAAAGTTATACAGGGGAGTACTCCTGTCTGCCTGGATCATCAAAAAATCGTTAATGGCCTTTCTCTGTTCATACTGTCGGTCCAACATGTGCAGGCTGGAATTCCAACGGGGGGAAACATTTGCATAAACAGAGTTGTGTTGGGGGAGGCCGTTTTTGCCGCTGCAACTCGAGGGGGTGTTTCTGGCTTTGTAGGAATGGATGAAGTGTATGCACAGTTTCCTGGCCATTTTCAGAATCTTCTGAAGATCGGTGGAAACTTCGGAACCTTTTTACAACCAGATTGAAAAACATTTCGCCATGCAGGCGCATGGACCATCCCTTCTCGGTGGCAGCGCGGACACCATGTTACTCCCATTGTCCCTCACCATGGTTCCGATTTGCAGTTGGCACAGAGAAAGCCACACATCAATTTCTGGGGTGCATGACGCGGAGCAGGGTTCCCCCCCTGTGTGACTTCGTTTTGCCGAGGGCAAGCCAGGTGTAGAACTGTGTGACACCGCTGTGCCCTACACAAGTGGTATGATGGAGCAGGGAAATTTTGGAGCTGAGATGGTGGTGGGTGGAGGAGGAGGAGGCGGACATTGGCGCAGGAGCCGCAGTTTGACAATGTGGAGGGGGGGAAAGCGGCGTCTCCTTCCAAGTTGTTTGGTGTGCCTTGGGCAGGAAGCCAATTCACCCAGTGGGCCGTAAAGGACATGTACTGGCCCTGACCGTGTTACAGCTCCGACGTCCGAGCTGCCGTGCACTTTGGAACAAACCAATAAAGCTCAAGGACTGCCCACCTCTGTTCTACATATTTTTTGAAGTGTGCTGGTACTACCTTTTTGGAAAAGAAATTACGGCTTGGAACTCTTCCATCTCGGCTCGGCACAAACCATTAGTTTCTGAATGGTGCAAGTCCACCATTTGGAAAGGGAGGGACTGCAGTACCAACAACTTGGATAGGGGCAAAGGTCAGCTGCGGCACCTTAGGATGGTTGGACGCATACTGTTGTCTCTTTGCAATCGCCTCGCCCGAACGATGCTGGCGCCATGAGTAGCGAGGAGCAGGAGTATCTGGACCGAGGAGTTTATGTCAAAAAAGAAACAGCTCCCTTCTCAGAGGTGGTGGGAGCCTTGATGGCTGCAATGGCATGCGTTTCCACTGGCCGCTGCTGCTGCAGTGGCGGCAGATTGGACCACCACACTAGCCACGTTTCTCCCAGGGCCCCCGGATGGGACGCTGCATGTTTTTGACCCAGGGCCGTGGTGCCAAGCTTAGCTCCCTGGCCACGCTTCACTTTCTGCCCACAGATTCTACTGTAGCCATATTTGGCTCCTCTGGTTGTTTAGCAAAAAACTGCCACACCGCCGAGTATCTGATTTTACCGCAAAGCTCCGCACTGAATGACTACTGCGCCGCTGCCTCGCTGAGCCCCTGTGCCGCTACTTTCTTGGACCTGCGAAGCGGGTTTTCTACCCCGTGGACACTTGGCTCCCGACCTAACACTGCTGCTACCCTCCAGACTCACGGCCACATAACCCACTTGCTGGATGCGCTGCTGCATGACGCGCAAGCTGGCGCCCTCTACTCCTGACGATGATGAAGCCCTTGCTTCACCCGGCTCCCAAGTGCGGTCGGCTACATCATCATCAATTTGTGTTTCATCGTCACTGCTGTCCTCATCACCGGTCTTGGTATGTAGAGGCTGACCCCTCACAACTTGACCTCCCATGCCACTCTCCACATCTATATTTTGCCGCCTAGTTTCAAGAAGCAGGGATATTGGCCCTATTTCTTCGCTGCCAAGTAGCTTTCTGACTTGCCCTCCTCAAATTTTTCATCCTCGCTATATAGTGGCGCGAGCCCAGACCACATAGTAGATCTCTGGCTGAGGGAACCGGATGGGACAGACGCGGGTTGAGGACAGGTGAGGGCCACTGACCCACTCCCGGGCCATGCCAACTAAGGGTTGTGTCTGATGCTCCCACCAACTCTTGGCTGGGGTTGTCAGATGTCATCTGGGAGGAAGTGGATGACCTAGTCAAACCAATCAAGAACCAATTTTGGGTTGCTGGTCAAACACACGGCCGCTTTGATGACACCGGCAGTTTTTGGCCTCACCGGGGTGACCCTGCTGCGACATCCCCTTGGCTGTGCTGTTTGTTTCTAAAATGTACAGACTGTTTGATGAAGATATCTGTAAAATGATAAATACACACCCTGTATTTGACTCCAAATTTAACCCAGTAACAAGCTTGGGGAACCTTTGGATATAAAAATTGGGGTCCACAAATGGCCAGGAAAAATTTACTTGTATTGTTGTTTAAAAACACTGTGTATTTTACTGAATATTAAAAGCAAAAAACAGGCTTTAATTAAAACCCTTCGGATATGAATTATGCGACAGGCAAATTTCTTCTTTGACGTGGGAAAAAGAACGTTTCTTTTACTACGTACAACTGCAGAAAAATACTTAGTTAACCCTTGGATGTAAATTGCAACAAAAGAAATGTGCCTGCAAAAAAAATTACCAGCTTTTGTACGTGTTAAAAAAGGTGTGTATTTTTACGGTACAGAACAAACAGAAACACTTTTTAATTAACCTTCGGGTTTTGAATTATGCTACAGGCAAAAAAATTTTTGAGGGCGGTGAAAAAGAACGTTTCTTTTTAGTGACCACAACAGCAGAAACAACGTTAATTAAACCCCTGGATCTAAGTTGCGCAAAAGAAATGAGCAACCAAAAATTAATGGTTTTTTGGATTGTAAAAGCTGTTTTTTAAATGAATAAAAGGAACAGGCTTAGAAACTTTTGGATTTTTTCAGTGTGCAAAAAGAGCATTAAAATGTATATGACTCATTAACCACATGGATTCAGTTCCAATACCCCACAAAAAAGGAATTAGAAAAGTAAGGAAGCATCTCTTAGACAAGCTTGACCCCCCAAAAATCGCTGTTAAAAATGATACTTTGTATAAGCAAACACAAGCAGGGGGCGCGCACCCTTCCACTCGTACAGTAAGGGGTATAGCTCCCCGCGTCGCGCCCGGGCTTAAATGCGGGGACGTACGAATCCCGCCAGTCTTGATTGGCTTCATCCTGCCATTCATGAAGGCTTGCCCTTCTTCCTCCCAGAGTTCTTTGCCCATGTAACGCCCTGTGTCGCAGCCTTTTTTTCAATCAAAAGCCCCCTTTGTTCCCCCCGGAAAACCCCCCAAATTGACTTCATTCGAATCGAGTTTCCCGAAAATTCTAAACGAATTCCACTTCGTTAGAATCGATTCGCCCATCTCTAGATATATTGGTGCAAGATAATTAAGAAAATTTCTGGAGCTTCATATTTGCTTGAGGGTTGAGAATGAGTTTCCCCCCCCAGTGGCAATTAAAAATTTTTTTATTTTTTTCCCCTTTTTATTCCTCCAGAACATTTTTGCATAATTTGACAATTAGATGTCATCATTCTCCTTGTCAATCCTACATGACATTGCTATGATTGGGCAATGTTACAATTGTGTAGGATTACACCCCCAACTGGTTTCAATTGTCAATTGTTTTAATACTTTTTTCAAAACTTTGGGTAGGGTTCACCTGCACTTGATCTGTTCGGGAATCTTATTTCGGATATCTATCAGGATCCCAATAGATTCAGCAACCCTTCTATAGTGAACAACAATGCATAAATAGTCTATTTGGACCATGTTTGCTCTGTTTTCCAAACCTAACTAAGCTTTTCAGGGGGAAGAGAGAAAGGGCACAGAAAGCATTTACGTTTAGGAAACAGAGCAAATATAGTCCAAAAGTGGCTACGTTTGCACTGTTGTACTCTATGGATGCGTTGTGGGATACGCCAGGACACTTTTTTGTGGATATCTACAACGGAGGTCCCTAAGGGGATTATAGCGCAGTGTGAAGCCAGCCTAACAAAGGAATGACACAACTCAGAATATTTCAAGTATGCACTGCGCTAGTTCTTGTAAGACTGGTGTAATCTTTGCAAAGATACAGCCAGTCCTTTAGTGCTTAAACCAAGCACTAATGCTGTAATAAAAAGAAAAATATCCCACCGCTCTGCCACCAATTTGTCACGTACACACTCACCAGCCCGTGACTGGGGGCCACTGTAATGGAGTTGATTTATTTCCACTTGCACTCACCTCTCACTCAGGTGGCAAATCAAGCATAAATCACACCCCAAGACAGTTCCAGCACCACAAAAATATATTCGCTGCCACCACCTTCCTCAATACTTCAAAGAAAAGGAAATCAGAGGGCAGGACTCTGATTTAAAAAATACACTTAAAAACATTTAAAGGGTTACCTCACTGCTCTCCCGCAGCTACCGGGCTAACAATACTTCTTCAAGTTTATGGATTCTTAAAGCAACCAGAACAAACGTATTCATTTTTAATATTTTAATACTAAACGATCTACAGTGCTTACATAAAAAACATACAATAACAATGAATATGACATATGTAGCAAACAGTTATAAAATCAAAGGGAGAAAACTTAGAAAGCCCTTACACTTACAATGCTTCAGCTTTCAAATCCCGGGGTAAGGATGAAAAAGATGGATCACAGCTCAATACAGAATTGACCCCCAGCTAAGTACAAAGAACGTGAGCTTGGCAATGTGTTTTATAGGCCCAACTCATCATCTCAGGTTCCACACTACCAATAAGCTAATTAGGATAATTAGGTCGCAATCACTGGCTGAATATATAATGAGGTGGGCGGCCCCTTGATGCTTAATGAGGGTTGTTGCCTACTATCCCCACTACATGGCATTCATGGGCTATGCTTCAGGGTTGGCAGCTCAATGAACTATGAACTTGTGTGGCTAGAATTTTATGGCTGTGAACATGTCATAGGGCACACCTGGGCTGATACGGGTTTTGGCCTTCTATCAAGTAATGATGACACTTGTATATACCGGACTGGCCATAAAATGTCATAAATATGCTGCTTCACAGAAACAGCACTGGGTTATAAAAACAAGTGGGGTAATATAATTGTCTAAAGGACTTGTGTGATGTTGACTACAAATTCCATTCCCAAAGGGGGGTTGAAGGTCTGCGAGCTACAGAGATGCAGAAATTGTATACTGACAATAAAAGCATGGCTGAATAACACTATAGAATACACATAATACATACAATTCTTATGACAGCTACAAACAGACCTTATGATAATATCATCAGACCCTGCCCATTTCCAGTTCAGGAGATGCTAAGCCACCCCAATTACAGTCTCCTCCTCTGTTAAGCAGACAAGATACTGCAGCTTCAGTGCCATCCAGCTGGTCATGATTAGGACCCCTGCATACCTGCTGGAGAGGAAAGAGAAGCAAGACTCAGCATTTATGTCCACTTTGACACATTCGATGAGATAAAGCTATTGGAAAGGAACAGTAGTTGGCACAATGCTTACATTCCTGTATTATCAGGTGATAACAGCATTTTTTTAAATAATTGTAAAACTTTAAAAAAAAATCATAATTTGGGGCTGAATTTAATTATAAAGGATATTCCTCATGGGACAACCCTTTTATAAAATAATTAAAAAAAACATCATTCAGGCCAGAGTATAAAAGGAACAAAAAAAAGATATTTAACTTTTTCAATGACATAATGGTGTTATGTAGAAAAAGATAGAACACACTGTAAGGTATTCTCTTATGTTTTTAGATGAAAGTGTGAGAAAGAAAAAACATTGTAGCTGTCAGAATGGAAGAGGGGATGTATAATTACAAGGAAGAGAGAAAAAAAGGGTCACATATAATGATTTTAAAAACCCATCACCAACAATATCACAGCCCAATCTTCCCTCCAGAATGCTGCCCTTAGTAACTGAATTCCCAACAAAGCTATATGGTGGTAGTTAATGATGTAGATATAGTAACCATGTGCCATCTGGTCAGGAGCTTACAATTTACCGTCTGGTAAAGAGGATTTGTGAAAAAAACTAAACAGGCTATTAATGGAGAAATCAGCATAGTATATACAATATGGGAAGCAAATGTTATTGGATATGTACGCAGCCAGGACTCCTTTGGAGGGTCTTAAGTCTTGTGAAATATCTGACAGATGGGAAGAATTGGAGAAAGTGTTTGATCTGTGCAGCATTCTGTTGAGGTATTAGCATTCACTCATTTAATACATTCCAGAAAACATGATTCTGTAAATAGTAAAAAAAAATACAGGAAAAAAAGAGAGAGTGCTAGATGTTAAAAGGGTTCTCTAGCAAATCCCCAAAAAATGCTTAAATGGCTTGCCTGAGTGCTCATTTATCTCCCTGTGATCTCTTCTGTGCTAGTTTGTGCTTCTCTACAACCAAGCAGAATTTCCTATTTGAAAGCTGTTTTCCTTTGCCATAAAACTACATGCCCCAGGATCCTTTGCTGTACTTTGTCTCACTTCCTTTCTCACAACCTAAGGGTCAGTACACACGGCAAGGTTCATGGTCAGAGTTTTTGGTCGAAAACTGACCAGTAACCATCCGCAAAGATTTTAATAGAAAATCCATTCAGCAGTCCACACTGAACAGATTTTCTGCCAGACAGTTTTTCACACCGCCAGTGTTCCGAAAAACATTCAACTTGCACAATCTTCTGCCCGGTTTTTGGGAAGATGTACATTTGAATGGTTGAGGGGGATGGCGAATCTACAAAACCATCCAAAAGACGACAAAATACGGTCTGGATTCTTAAGACAGAATCCAATCGGTATTTTGTCACTGCTGTGTGGACATGACCTTAAGTCTGAGTGCAGAGTCCCAAATTCCTACCTCATTATGAAAGCCTTGAAAGGCAGGATGAAAGGTGGGCAACTGGGCACATAGCTAAAGACTCATGGGTCCGGGTGCAAAACTTCAGCTTGGGCTCTCCTACCCCAGACAACGGCTGTGGACCAATACTTTTCAATGACAAGTTCCCAACTTGACATGACGAATGTCTGCGGTGTAGCCTGCTGCAGAAAATTATTTCTATTTAAAGGGATTGTCTAAAAAAAATATTATTTCAAATGGGCCAAAGAAAATAAGTAATACAGCCAAAGTGTACGTTCCATCTTGCTCCATCTCCCTGTCCACCCACCACCCCTCTAAAAAAGTGGGATGAATAGAAAAAAAATGCAATTGAGTCTTTTGAGTTTAGTTTTGTTGGAGTTTACACTGAGCAGTTTAATTGACATGTTATCTGTATTCTGCGGGTTGGTATTTATACATGGGCCACATTATTAGCACATGTCACCACTATATAGTGACTAATACCACCATAATGTTACTGACCAAACCAGTAGAACACCCATTACCAATTACCAATAGCAACAATTTACAGAGAGCAAATAATACCCCACATATAAATACCACATAATGCCTAATACCAATATACTGTTACTGAGCAAAACAGTATTCCAAAACCAATAATATCAATAACAATATGTAAGCATCTAATAATACTGCCACACCATGACCACATATCACCACCATAAACGGCCTGAATAATACCATCATACTGCTACTGAATATAAACCGTTACACTAAGGCCAATATTACCACCATACAGTGACCATATAGTAGAAGATACCAGTGTACACAGGCTCTGCACACATAAGTTATTACAGTGCAGTTACATTTAGGGACTCACAGGTGACATCTTTTCTGATGCATTGTTCTCTCTTTTCTTTCTTCAGCCGGTCCAGAACGCCATGACATCTCCAAACAGTGAATGTTTCCCTAACCAAATATAGGTCCTCATTTGTACCACCAGTAGGTAGGCACACGGCCCCCCTTCCCCCTCAAATTAGGCGGATAGATAGGTAAATGCTCTGTCAGGGTTAAGCTGTGCTCAGACTGCAGACAGGCTGCAACAGCTGATGTGCGCTCCCTCCCTGATAGACTTGCTGCTGACAGCTCGGGTGAGTGACGGGGGCCCCAGCCATCCGACGGGGGCGATTTGCACCAGCCAATGGGAGGGACCCGGAGGCCGCTCCAATAGCTGCAGGGGGGGGTATCCAGGAATCCCATTTTAAATCCCTGAAAGTGCTGCTGCGCCTGTGTATTTCCGGGCTACCTTGTTGTTTGTTTTTGTGTTTGCTTATCCGTATTCCTGACCTCGGCTTGTTCTCCTGACCCCGCTTTGTCCCCTGATTTTGTACCTCACTCCTTTTTTCGTTTTTGACCTCGGCTTGTTTACGCTTTTTCCCTTGGTTCTGATTTGTGGCTTTGGCGTTCCTATTTGATATTGACCCGGACTGTTGATACTCTACTTCCTCACGTCCCCAGCACTTTAGAGGCAGGGATGTCGCCCAGTTGCCGTCTGCCCCTAGGGAGCACGTCAAGTAGGCAGGGACAGGGGGCTGATTTTCCAGTTAGGGCTCACTGCACCTCCCTTGACGTGACATTATCACAGTCCGAAAACGTTATTTGCTCTACCCTCACTATGGACCATGACAGCTCTGGTAGAGCAGATGCAGGGGCTAACCCAGTAGTCCAGGATCTGGCGTTGAGGGTGAACAACAGGAGGCTACCCAAGTCAGAGGGTCCCTGCATTTTTTCCCTCCTTTGGAACCCCTATCCAGTTGCCTGACAGGTTTGCAGGCAAAGGAGGGCCTTTGTGGCATTTGAGAGGGTTGTCGCCTGTTTTTAGGCTCGCCCACTTACCTCAGGTAATGAGAGGAACAAAGGGTGGGAATTGTTATGTCCTTACTGCAGGGTCCCCCCAGGAGTGGGCATTTTGTTCCCGCATGGACTCACCTGAACTGTCTTCTGTGGACAGGTTCTTTGCGCTTTAGGGGTACTCTTTAATGACCCAGATAGGCAAGTGTGGCTGAGGGCTCGCTGACCACCTTGAGGCAGGGGAGAAGACTGTGGAGGAGTTTTTGCTTCCGAATTTCGTCGTGGTGCGTTCGTCTGGAGGGGGAACGACGCAGCTCTCAGATGCCAGTTTAGATTAGGGTTAGCTGACCATTGTGAAGGATTTATTGGTGGCTTCCCCTACCCCTGGTATTTTTAGATTGAGGCCATGGCACTGGCCGTTCGTTGGACGGGACGTTTTAGGGAGAGGGCGGCAGGAAAAAGGTTCCCCCGGTGGTCCACACCATGGCACCCCTAAACCCGTTGTTTCCGACGTAAACCCAGAGGAGCCATGCAAGTAGGGGCTTTTTCTGTCAATGCGGCTTGTGACCGTTTGGACTACTCGTCTCTTCAGGAGTTGTGCTTTACTGTGGAGAAGATGGACACAGAATTCGGGGGAAAGCTCAAAAGGAGGAAGGTCGGAAAAAACTCCCAAAGCCCAGGTGGTCAGCAGGAGGATCACCTAGGCGAGCAGGTATTTTCTATTGTATCTAATAAATTGATGCTACCAGTTAAGATTTCATACTTGTCGCTGTCCGGTTTTGGAGTGGTTTGTGGATTCTGGATCAGCTTCTAATTTTGTGATGCGTCTTTCGCAAACGTTGGGCCCACCTTGTAGAACCCCTATCTGTTTACTGCGGGTAGTGGCTATTGACTCCACCCATAACTCGGGGGGCAAATCCAATATTGTACCCTGAGTGGAGATGGTGGTCGGGATCCATAATATTGAAAAGTGTATTCTATTCGTCATGGAGGGGCTGCCCGCTGAGGTGGTGTTGGGGTGCCCTGCTTCAGAAAATAATCCAGTGTTTGACTTGAATTTAGGGAAAATTTGTCAGGTGGGGACAGCGGTGTGTTGACAGAGTCTCCTTACCATGCTGGGCAATATGATGTGAGGCTAATGTTCTATCTGGAAGCGGTGTTGTGCCAGGTTGAAGCCTATGCGGGATTCTTATGAAGTCGATGCTGGGCTAAGGTTCCCCGAACTCGTTCCTCTGGTGAACTATGCCCTCACCTGTACCTGAACGTCCATATGTGGTTCAGGAGGTGGCTAACCGGTGGCTTATCGGCTGAAAAATTTCCCTCTTCTCTCTGTATACATAACGTGTCCCGTTGTGCACTTCGTAAGAGGTATATTCAGCCTGTGACTCCGCCCTCTAGGGCCTCCTTCTCCAGTTCGCATAGAGGGGAGTTAAAACCAGACCAGGGAAGGGTCCCGTGGCCCTCCTAAAAGGGGGGGTACTGTCAGGGCTAAGGGGACCAGAGGCCGCTCCAATTTAGCTGCAGGGGCGGTATCCAGGAATCCATTTTTAAAACCCCCTGAAGGCTGGGTGCTGCGCCTGTGATATTCCTGGCTACCTTGTTATTTGTTTTTGTGTTTGCTTATCCATATACCTGACCTCGGCCTGTTCTCCTGACCCCGGTTTGTCTCCTGATTTTGTACCTCGCTCCCGTTCGTTTTTGACCTCATCTTGTTTACGTTTATCCCTCTGGTTCTGATTTGTGGCTTTGGTTTTTTCCTATTTGATATATACCCGGACTGTCTGACTATTCTACTTCCTTACGTCCCCAGCACTTTAGCAGAGCAGGGACTGTCGCCCAGTTGCCATCTGCCACCTAGGGCAGCACGTCAAGTAGGCAGGGACAGTGGGCTGGGTTCCAGTCAGGGCTCACTGCACCTCCCTTGACGTGACATGCTCCTTTTAGGTAGAGTACACAAATTATTCAGATAAGTGGGCAGACTCTTCATATTAAGTAGGTAAAGTACTCCTTCAGTATAGGGTTCCCTTCAACTACTTATTGGGGGCACTATATAGCTACCTACTGGGGGGCTTATATACTTATCTGCTGAGGGGAACCCTATACTAAAGGGGGACTTTACCTACTTAATAGGAAGAGTCTGCCTACTTATCTCACTAATTTTTAGGGTCTAATCTACCTAAAAGGAGCATAGATAGGTTGGTATATAGGGTCTCCTCAGCAGGTAGGTATATAGGGCTCTCCGGGTAACTAGGTACATAGTCCCCCAGTAGGTATGTATAATGGCCCCCCTAATAACTAGGTATATAGGGTTTTCCCAGTAAATAGGTAGTTGTATAGGCCCCCAGTAGGTAGATATATAGGACCACCCAATAGGTAGGTACATAGCCCCCCCAGTAGGTATGTATAAAGGGCCTACTCTAGTATGTAGATATATAGTGCCTCCTCTAGTTGGTAAGTATATAGGACCCCAATAGGTCCCCAGTAGGTGGGTAAATATGGCCCCCCCATAGGCAAGTACGTACATAGGTCCCCCGATTGGGAGGTAGGTATATACTGTCCCTCAGTAGTTAGGTAGGTGTATATAGGGCCTTCTTCAGTAGTTAGGTAGGTGTATATTGGGTCTTTCCCCCAGTAGTTAGGTAGATGTAGATATGGCCCCCAGTAGTTAGGTAGGTGTATGTAGGGCCCCTCCAGTAGTTAGGTGTATATAGGGCCCTCTCCAGAAGTCAAGAAGATGTAAATAGAGCCCTCCAGTAGTTAAATAGGTATATATAGAGCCCCCAGTAGGTAGGTAGGTGTATATAGGGTCTTCCAGTAGGTAGGTGAATATAGGGCCCCTAGTAGTAAGGTAGTTGTATATAGGGCCCCACCAGTAGGTAGGTGTATATAGGGCCCCACAGTAGGTAGGCAGGTGTATATAAGGCCCCACAGTAGGTAGGTAGGTAAATAAAGGGCCCCTCAGTAGTTACGTAGGTGTATTAAGGGCCCCCAGTAGTTAGGCAGGTGTATATAGGGCCCTCCTAGTAGTTAGGTAGGTGTATATAGGACCCCCCAGTACATTGGTAAGTGCATATAGCAATCCCCCATTAGTTAGGTAGCCGTATATGTGGCCCCTCTATTAAAATAATAATAATAATAATAATACTCACCTCAGCTCTCCCTTGTTTCCCCGTTGAACGCCTCTCTTTGAATCCGAAGCGGGCAGCTTGCCATCATCGCGCCACCCACTCTGGGATGCCAGTTCCAGCATCTACTAGGCCCCAAGCCTAGGCATAGGCTTAGGGCCTAGTATAGGCAGCGGCGCAGTGCAATCATTACATTGCACTGCTGCCTTCAGTGGGCTAAGCGAACGATATCAGTTTATCCCGGCTGCTCTGCCTCAGCCGCTGCTGCACCGTGCAGGCAGCAGCTGTGATCATTGCCTCACTGGGTCTATGTATCCCCGCGATGCAGCTGTGTGGCAAGGGGGGCATGTTGGCCCACATGGCTAAAGGGCCTGGTGGCAGATGCGACTGTTGCGACCCTGTAGCTAAGACACTGGGTACAACTTCTAAGTCTACCCTGCAGAAAAAAACCTTTGGTCACATGATCTCCCAAGCTCGCCACAAAATTTCCCGCTTGTCAAGAGGTAAAACCACTAAACCTCCTGTTATCAAACAGCTGATGAAGAACTGCAGGAAGCCCACGAAGAGTTTAATGAAAGTGCATTACAAAAGTGACTAAAAGGGGGAACATTGTTACATAAAAATATTTTTTCCACATGACAACCCCTTTAACAAGAGACATTCTACAAAAAGTAAATAAAGGATAATACCGCAAACATCAAAAAAAGTGTTTTAGAATCACTAACAATATTATAGAAACCAAACAAAAAGTGCCAACACAAAATTAAAATACAAAATCTTTATTAATATACAATAAAAATTGTGATTAAAAAGTTAATATGGAAACATACACCCAATAGGACGAAAGGTAAGCTCGCAAAGCCATAAACCAATATAAATTATGATAAATAGTAGATATACATAATGCTTATAGGACAGAACACATATTGGGATAATACCACATACTTAAGCAAAGGAGATAAATGAACCAGCTTCAAGGATCCAAAGGCAAATATGTGTGCAGAAACGTATTCATTCATATTTTATTTCTACATTTAAAAGTCGTAACACAAACTTCACACGAGAGACCTCCAGAGTGAACTAATGTTGCAAGCTTGAACGCCCCGACACGTTTCGGTTCACATGACCCTTACTCATGGTTCAATGCTAGAAGTTGTCTCTCCACTTAAATAAGACACAAGTGGGCGTAACCCACAAACGTATAAAATCACGTCAAAAAAATATATCAGTTCACACACTGAAGAGAAATTATAACAACAATTGCAACAATAAAGTTACCTATATTCACATGAATAATGGTATTGAATATCTTGCTTTATGTTTAATCCATTCGGCGAGCGTGTATCTAGGTGGAAAATCCTCCATGCCTCTCTGGCTAATAGTTTCTTATGTATATTGCCACCTCGTGGTCGATATTTGACGCGCTCTATGCCCTTCACAGTGAGAGAGCGTAAATCCCCTCCGTGTATCGTGGCAAAGTGTCTGCACACTACTGAACTTTTAGATGAATCACCTCTTAATGCATCCAATAGATGACGGCGGACACAAACCTTTAAAGGGCCAGTGGTGCACCCCACATATTGGACCCTACATGCTTCACATCCTATAAGGTAAATTACAAATTTTGTGTTGCAATTGATAAAAGTTTTAATAACAAAGGTCTTATTATTGCTATAGGATGTGAACGTTGGAAGTTTTATTCGCATAATTGCATATATACCACATACTTCACCTAAATCTAGAAGTGCAAGGAGAGGGCAAGGAGCAGACCACCAGATTCTGCCATTGAAAACGGCATCGGACGACACAGTTTTCAACAAGTATTTCACAGTATTTCCCTTTTTTTACCCGAGGTTTACAATCAGAAACGAGTCCCATTCATTTCTATGTGATTTTGGACACAGAACCGCGTTAAAAACCACATACAAATGTTTTTGCCGTGTTTTACATGAGGTTTTTAGCGATCCCCATTGACATCAATAGTAAATTTCCACCTGGAATACAACCAAAGAATGAACAGGTTCTAAGATTTTTTATGGCAAAAAAGTAGTACACATTGTATGAACTGCAATGTAAAAGGTTTTAGGCTGTGTCTAAATAGCAATGTTAAAATGCTGTCCAAGATCCGAAATCTGGCGCAGACTTGCGCTAAAAGCCGCGGTTGTTTTTCGGATTTACCTATAGTAAAACCGACCGGAAAAAGTCAGTGCTGTGTAGATTCCAACTCAGATTCTTCATTGTGGTCTACAGAGCACTGGGTACTGTTGAATTTTCAGCGGATTCAATATTTAAAATCCGGCGAGAATACAGTGCTGTAGCCTTAGACAAGTATTTCAAGTTGCTCATAAACTAAGTCACGTGTCATGATCTAGCTTTGTGAGTATATAAAGTGTGTGATAGGCTGTCTGCACAAATATCCCTTGCTGCTATCATGGGTGAAAGAGGTGATTTATCTGAGTTGTAAAAAGGGATGATTATTGGCTTTAAGGCGAAGGGTGTCAGTATATTTAAAACTGTGCAGTTTGTGAACTGTTTGATGCTGTTGTAAAAGCAATTAGTTAATTGACAAATTGCACCATTGCAAATTAGCAACATGGAAACCTCGGAGCAAAATGTGCCATTGATGTGAGAGGTCTACGGTGACTACAATGGTGCACAGAGGTGAACCAACTACAGTAGAGCAGCTCACTGCCAAAATAAACTAGGGGGTTACCAGATGTGTGTCTAAAACGACAGCCCCCTGTGACGAGATTGTGGACTGCTGACCGGGTGTCATTGCAGCCATGGATCTAATGAAAACCTCTATGGTTGCCATCTTTCTACTCCTATTACATCCTTATTGTACTCTGTTCTACAATATATTACTATTGCAGAACAGTTTATAAGTGTTCGCACCTCCTAGTGGTCAAGTACTCTAGGGGTGCTAAAAGTACCAATAAAAAAAAGTTTTAAAATAAAAAAAAATTAAAAGTTCAAGACTCCTCAGTTTTGCCATTTTACAAGAAAAATGTGAAAAAAAAAAAAAATTAAAACAAAAAAGGTATTGCTGCATCTGTAAAAGTCCAATCGATTAAAATATAACATTATTTATAGTGTGGGGTGAACACTATAGGAAAAAATGTCCAATGCTAAAAAATTTTTTGGGGGTCATTTTACAAGGATCAAAAAGTCGCACATATTCCAAAATGGCATCAATAAATTCTACACTTCAGCTCACAATTAATGAGCCCCCAATCAGGTTCAGAAATTGAAAAATAAAAAAAGTTATTGGCTACAGAAATTTTTTATTTTTTTTTTTAAAGTACTAAAAAATTTTGTCATAACCTAAAAGGGGACAAATAGATGTCCTTACAGTCGGTTGCGAAATTTTTATCCCCCTTGAACTTTTCCCTCATTTTTAAACATTACAGCCACAAATTTAAAATGTAGTTTATTGATATTTTTGTGTTGAGAACAAAAAATGAAGATTTTGAGGCAAAGAAAAATACTGCTTTTCCCCAAATTTTTTTTTAAATTAAAAAACGGGAAAAGTGTGGTTGATATTTTTTTCAGCCCATGTTTTTTGAACACCTAATAAAATTAGCAGCCCAATTTTGCCTTTAGAAGTCCCTAATTAGTAAATAAAGTACTTCTGATTTAATTTTTATCGCCCTTTAAAAATTTACAGCTGTTTTGTAAAGGGCCCTCGGGGGTTTTGTTAGAGGACTTTATTGAATAAGGTCTGAAAACCAAAGAACAACCAGAAGCTCGGGGAAAAAATTGTGGAAAGGTTTGGCGTGGGTTTAAAAAATAGCCCAAGCTTAAACATCTTACAAGCATGTTTAACCCATCTTGCCTAAAAGGAAGAAGTTGGCACGATGCAAACCCAACCAACATGGCCGTTCACCTAACTGACACCCCAGTTAAAGGAGTTGTTCTTTACGAGCTTTCACCTGTATGTCCCTGTAAGTTGAACTGAGGGGGTGCTGCTTGTCTGTCTGTTCTCTCCCCTCCCCCCTCCCATACCAAGGCGCTACGTAACTTTATAAGGGGGGGGGGGGGGGGGGGGGAATTTTGCTCTCGGGAGTTCCCCTGTGTGTGCCTGCCGGTCTGTTGCGGGAGGGCTGACTAGGAGTGTAGAGAGGAATATAAGCTGTGTGCTAATAACAGAGCGAGAGGATGCAAGTGTTCCTATTCCCCTGCTTGTTACAAGTCTCCACATCTCCACAACAACAAGGGCAGTGTTACTATATCAGGATGTGTCCCCAATACAGGAAACTAAAATATTCACAAAGCCCCTGATCTGTATAGTATTTGTATGTACGTTCCAAAAAACACATCATGTTTGTAACGACAGGGGCACTGCTTCCTCACTGTTAGAGGCAGGGGGAAAGGCCAACAGGGTTAATCCCCGGACCAGAGCCAGAGTCCTCCTCCCCCCTCCTCCTTCCTCCCCTCCACTCCCGAACATTCTTGGGGAGGGGCTCTTGCTCCGTGTTTCAAAGGGGATGAGTCATTAAACCCGACAGCCGTAAGAAAGGATCAAAAGGAGTACTATAAGATTTGGAAGTGATGTTGTAATATAAGGGGTAGCTCAAAAAAGTAGGACAATTTTTAATGAACATATATTTCAAAGCTGCTTGTTTTTTAAAGTTTTTTTAATTAAAAAAACCAAACATTGTAGCGAGACAACCCTTTAAGGAGACACTAATTAAAAAGCAGCAAGAGGCCCCATGGTCACCCTGAAGAGTGCAGGACCCCCGCCCGGTGTAAAACTCTGTGCACAGGAGAACTATTAGTCGTTTACCCCACATATTTGGCCTTTATGGTAGACGGGCAAGAAGAAAGCCCCTTTTGAAAGCAAGGCATTAGAAGTCCAGATTGCAGTTGCAAAACGCTTGGGGGGAACACAGCAAGTAGTGGGGAAAATGCTTGGTCAGGGGGGAGACCAAAATGCAACTTTTTGACCTGAATGCCAAAAAGCTGTGTTGGAAAAAACATGAATAAACCTGAAAAAATAACCACCATGAAAAATGTAGGCCAAAAGCTGTGGAGTTTTTTGCTTCAGCAGGGCGGGAAAGCTGGTAAAAATTATGGGAAATGGATGGGTAAATACGGGCAATCCTGGGAAAACCTGTTCAAGGGTCAAAAGACTTGAGATTGGGTATAATTAGTTTCCCAGCGGGACAACAACCCAAACATACACCCAAAAGTAATGGAAGGTTTAAAATCAAAGATTTTTTATGTGAAATAGGGCCCAGTCCAGTCCGCCTAAACCCCTTGAAAAACTGGTTAGGAGTTGAAAATTGTTTTTCCAAACGTTTGCAACCAATCTGACTGAGTAAGCTATTTTGCAAAAAAAAAATGGGCAAAATTCTAATTTCCCACTGTGCAAAGTGGTAGAGACATCCCCCAATAGACTGCTGGAGTCATTGATAAAAAAATGATATACTTACCCGGGGGCTGAAAAAAATATGTACACCAATTTTCAGTTTTTTGTTTCAACAGTTGGAAAAAGATGACCTTTTCTTCATTTTTACAATCGCTATTTTTTGGTTGCTCTATTACTAAAATACAAAAAAATAATTTAAGTTTGGGCTAAAACATTTAAAAAATGAGGAAACAGTTAAGGGGTACCGCCCGGTATTTGCCCGGGTTTTGTGTGGATGCACCGCCGGGGGTACGGCTTTTCTCTACGATGAGTGGAGAAAAGCCCCCTCCCTTCACATTCACAACAAGATTTTGTCCCGAAAACCAAGGAAGAATGTTTTGAAAGAATTTTTTTTGCGGGGGACCACAGGAAAAAACCGGCAGTGGGGACTGCTGCACAGTTTTCCTAGACCCCCGTTTGCTCACTTTCGGCCGGTTTTTCAGACAGTCTGCAGGAACGCAAGCCGTCTGAAAAACCGTCCGAAAACCCGTGCAGTGGGGACATGCCTTAAAGCTATGTCTCCCCTGCAGTGGACAAAAACCGACCAGAAAACCAAATAATAAAAACGTTATAAAACAGTTTTTTTTTCCATTGCCCGTCAAAAAAACTGAAAAATTTTCGTTTTTTTTAGCTTTTTTTTTGGGCATGCACAGCATTGTAAAAAAAATGAAAAACTGACGTTTTTCTGTGCAGTGGAGACACAGCTGTAGACTCCAATAGTTGATTTTTTGCCCTACTCAGTCGTTTTAGGGCTTGTTCACACTACGTATTTGATCCTTTTTACGGATCCGTTTTTGCTGAGTGAAAAGCGCATCCGTAAAGCGGATCCGAAAAACGCAAAAGTTGATACTCTTTTTTGGATCCGATTGAAATGCTTTTGATTGCTTTTACGGATCCGCTTTCCGATGCGTTTTTTCAGATAGACTCTCTCTCCCTCTCTCTCTCCTCTCTCTCTCCCTCTCTCTCTCTCTTTCTCTCTCCCCTCCCTCCCCTCTCCTTCCCCCAGCAGCCTGCAGTTCACCTTCCCCACAGTTCCCTCCCCCAGTTCACCTTCCCCCAGCAGTTCACCTTCCCCCAGAGCCATCCATCCATCCTCCTGCAGCACCTCACCACCCAGCCATCCCTCCATCCATCCATCCCCCTGCAGCACCTCACCTGTCCAGCCGCCGATCCCCTGTCCGTCCAGCCGCCGCCGCTCTGCCGGCGATGCCCCGTCCGTCCAGCCGCCGCCGCTCACCGCCGATGCCCCGTCCGTCCAGCCACCGCCACTCACCGCTGATCCCCCCGTCCGTCCAGCCACCGCCACTCACCGCCGATGCCCCGTCCGTCCAGCCGTTGCCGCTCACCGCCGATGCCCCGAGCGGCCGCCAACTGCGCTTTTTGCATCTGCTTTCAGGAAGCAAAGCGCAGCTGATACGTACCCGGAGTGTGGAGCGCTTCTGGACAGATGCCAAAAGCGGACTCCTTTATCTCCTATGGGGTTTTCACTAGCGTAAACCGCAATAAGAATTGACATGTCAATTCTTTAAAGCGGATGCGAAAAGGCACCCGGAGAGCCTCCAAAAAGGGATCGCCGATCTCCCGGGAGACCAGCGATGCGCTTTTGCCAATGAACACAATGTTAATAACACTGAAATTGTTTTGAATCTTTTTTGGATCCGTAAAACGGATCACAAATATGTCGTGTGAACAAGCCCTTATGCAACATGTTTCAAAAAACGACCAGCAGCAAAAACAAGCAGAAAAAAGACGCTCTGTGGAGACAGCAGGATGTTTTTACTGTATAAGTCTATGGGAGCTGTTTTCAACAGTTTTTTCAGCATTTTTCGTTTTTCTGTGCAGTGGAGACATAGCCTAAACCACAAAGTGAACTCCATAAAAATGCCCCACCCCCACCCCCTTCCACACACATACACAAAAATAGTTTTTTCTCACTTTCTATCCCACACAATTGTTTTGGTTTCCTAGTACACTATAGGCTATGTTCACACGGCTTAAATCGGGACACATTTTACTGCGTATTTCGCAGCGTACTGCGCTCTAATACGAGCGAAATGCGCCCCAGTCATTACGGTAAAGCCAAAAGTTCTCATAGGGGAACTATGGTTTATGCCTCTTCTCCCCGGTGCGTACAATACCCGTCGGGAGATAAGTGACATGTCAATTATTCACGGCGTTACCGGCCGCGAGAAATTTAACAGTCTGGGGGGCCCGGGCGGGCCCTACCGCCTCCCCTCATCACGCACCGATCGAGCTTCTGAACATCCGGGGTAATTGCGGGGCGTACTGTACGCCCTGCAATTAGCCGTGTGAACTTAGCCATATAGTACGGTCAGTATACCATTAAAAAATAAATCTTGTCCCATAAAAAACAAGCCCTCATATGTCTGTGTGGAAGAAAATTTTAAAATGTTATGGCTCTTGCCAGGTAGAGAGGAAAAAAACAAAAAAATTAAATAAAAATTTCTGTGGCAGGAAAAGGTTAATACAAATCAATGAAGGGAACATGTAGATTAAAGGGGTTGTCTCACTACATTGATTCATTTTACCTCAGTCCTGTTTTCTTGGTTTCATTTTGAAGTCATTGGCGTATTTACTGGCTTCCACTAGGCTGCAGTAGAAGCCAGGTCTGTAGCTATAGCAACCAGCAATGTCAGCCTATCAGGAAAGATCAAACAGGTCTGTAGCTATAGCGACCTGAGGAGCTGATGCAGCCCATACAAGAGGGCATATCTAGGAATAGGTAGGACACTGTTAATGGACACATATTGTAAAGGGACTGTTTTTGCAAGATCTTTAACATAAAAAGCAATCCTTGTAGCGAGACAACCCCTTTAAATGATGCTGTACATATTTCTGTTCATGATTTGGAGTGGTACTATGCATTGAGAAAAATCATTATGTGAGACACGGGGTGCTGTTCCTATTTCTGCATACTTTGGATGTTTGAGAACTTAGACTGCCTACAGTTAATACATTTAATAGATATTGATGATATTTTAGCATGTGATACTGTATTACATTATATCACCGTGTGGGTTTATTTTACTGGCATATGCTGCTTTCTGTTTCACTGTCAGTTGCTCCTCAGCTGTTGTTTGGGAAAAACAATTTATTTTTGAAAATGTTTAAAAAAATTAAAAAAATTGTGAAAAATATCACAAAACTTTGCAAGTTGTTGTACAATGTAATAATAGCTATAATAGCCGTAAATAAATAAAGGAATGTGATCAGCCAATTGTTGCTAATTGTAAATGTGATATGGCCAATGACAGCCAGTGAGCTTGTAATTTACAATATCAAACAGAAGCAAGGCTTTACAAGAAACAATAAGTATCTCTATAATTTATCGTTCAGGAGCTTTTTCAATTTAATATCGTGAGCTGTAAATGTATGTAGCAAATAATAAGATTTAAAAATATCATAAAATAGCAATCTTCCATTTATAATTTTCCAATAGTTCGAATCACAGGCATTAGCAGAAGCTTTTAAATGAAAATTTGGGATTTTATTCCCATTTCTTTTTTTTAGAAATTCTTTTATGTTTCCCAGAAATCCACAGAAGTCATTGTGTTATGGTTGCAGGCAGAAGAGCTTTTTTTACAGCGATATCTGCAGTATCAACATTTCTTTTTTTGGTTACCCCACCTGCTTTTTCCCGGGAAAATTTAAAGGGTTTAAACCTTAAGGTGAAAAAACCCTTGAAGGGCGGGAAAAAACCCCAATTTAACTAAATAGAAACGGGCGGGTAATCGGGACTTTTTTCCTAAGATAAGAAAGTCACATGCATTTTTTTTCCCCACGCATTCTCACCACAAATTAAATTTTTAAATTGGTTTTCCCAATTACAACTAAAAAACACCAGCACATGGCCCATAAAACCCCCAAATTTGCTCAGGGAAAAGTAAAAAGGGGTTTCACTTTAAATTATGAACACCAGCTAATATTCAGAGAACTTGCCGTGTGCAGCACGGACAGCAGCTAGATGGGATGGGAGAGACTCAATAAGGTACGGGTGGGTTGTCCCAGGTATCTGGGACCATTAAAGACTGTATCCCCCCAGCTGCTGAAATCCAAAAATCCAACACAAAAGATCACATTTGGGCCCCCCATAAAGTGAAAATAGTACGGGTTTAAAAAAAACACATTTCCATCCCAAATTTTAACCAGGGGTTGGGGAAAAAAGTGGGTTTAAAGGGGAAAAGGACAAGGATATCCCAAACCCGGGCCCCCCAAAGGTGAATGTCCTGAAACCCACCCAAAGGGAAGGGCCAAACTGCTCCAGGGGGGACCCTATTTTTCGACCCGAGTCCCCACCATTTAGGATCCAGAAAATTTTTCATGGCTACGTGGGACATTCATATTCTTTAGTTTTAGGTCTTTTTTTGAAACTCCCCCAAAAGCTCCTGCCCGTGACCAGCCCTCAGGCGGCTATTCCCCAGATTTCAGTTCCCTTTCAGTGAAAAAACGCTTTTCTCCACCGAAAGAACGCCCCTTTTCTTAATTTTCAACAGTATTCAAGTCTTGGTAAGTAGAGGCCCAGGGTAGTACTTGAAAGTCTTAGTCATGCTCTTTTAATCAATGTCAGACATTTCCAGCTTAACTTGTGGTGGCTACAAAAGGTCTCTTACTCCTTCCCATCAGCACATCTCAGAACAGCTAAACACAGGCCTGTTCCTCTGTGAATCACACAGGGAGTCCCTCTAGCACTTCACAGTAGCTCTTATGCACAGCTGCTGGCTTTGGCTTTCTTCTTCCGTCTCCTAATATAGTCTGCTAGAAATTGTGGCAAATCAGGAAAAGCAAGACATACAAAGGAGAGTACAGAAACAATACTGCACTGTGGTTGAAAAAAAGATTACCCCCCTTAAAGAGGCTTTAAGAACTTGTTTTCTGTTATATTTGCCATAGATCTGGCATAAGGATGAACTGTAGCACATCCATTTGACTCTGTATTTGTAGAGTGGTTTTAAAATTTTTGGAAGCAGACAGTTGATATTAGTAGTTGTGAGTACAGAGTTGCCAGTTTAGAGTTATTGCAGCAAAGGTGTAATCTGATCACAAGCCAGCAGTGGAGCAGAGGCAGGCAAGGCATTGGCTTAGATCACTCACAAAGAAGAAATAAAGATAGAGAGAAAGAGAAAAAGAAATAGAGAAAAGATTGAACAAGAAGATAAGGATAGAGAAAGAGGAAGCTGAGCTCTGAAATATATAGGTTTATACATACTGAAGCAGGGTTGCTGAGTGGAGTTAATTCTAAAACAGAAAAATGAAATTCTGACATTGTAAACTTAGACTAGAGAGTCCTTTAACACGCTACATATATCATAATGTTGGACTGCTGCATGTCTAGAATTTCTAGTCTAGGATTACAGCTCCTATTAGTTTGTTTCCTTTATGCCACTAAATGCGCCAAAATTTTAGTACATAGCGATAAACGCTAAGCCAAGCCCCTTTCATGTAAAGCCACCACGCCCTTTTACTGAGGTCATGCCCTTTTTGTCGCACAAGGTGCAAAACTGTCTAGAATCTGTCTGAAACTTAAGAAATGTGGTGTAACGTATGTACAGCAGAATTCTGCCACTATCATGCTGATAAAAGTGCCCCATTCAGTCAGTATGACAGCAGCTAAAGGACTCAGGTTTCATGCAACATCCAATAAATTCTTTGTGAATGATCCCTTACAATGGACTTAGTTGTATGCATATGTGTATTTTATATATCTATAAAAAGGAACATCTGAAAATAGTTATATTGGGATTTGGATATGTGTATTGAATATTTCTTTATTTCAATCTACATCCTCTGATGCCGTGTACATACTTTGTTGTGCGAATTGATGATCCAACATAACCGTATAAGCTGAATTTTTAAAGGATTAGCATTTTGTATACATTGATAATCCTCTTTGTAAAATCCCGTGTGCCATAGCTTAGTAATGAGCAGCAAATATTTCAATGTAAATGTAATTAAGTTGCAGGAGCGAATATTCATAACCTATAACCCTAATTTAAGTCATATGTTGAGTTGTTGCCATAGCAATAAATATAGCTCTAGGATCAAAGGAAAGGCGCTGGACACCTTTCGTGATATTTATTCTGTATACAATAGGAAATCATGCTGTTTTTAATAGACATCTAAATAGTTCTGCTCCTATACCTCCTTGACATTGATGCAGTATGCCGCTATCTAGAAGAAAAATGGTTTAGTCCACAAATTAGTACATAGTATTGGCCCCCATGGACTAAGTGCGTGGAATAAATGTGGTGTCATGTGATCCCTGGTATCCAGGTAACACTGCCCAGGTGTGTAACAGGTGAACAGCAGACTATCAAGCAGAAATGATGGAGTATTGCTGGGTGACAGGTGCCCGCTGTTAATTACAGATGACACCCGTTGTTTGTGGCTGGGATCAGAATTGATGTAATCTAAACTTTTAGAAAATATTGCAACATTCTATTCCTCGGCCTAATACGATTACAGGGTGCCGACTGTATACTATGCAAGAGGGAGGCATAATGAAGGTCTACTGCCTGCAATTTTACTACTTCTATGACACCCTTTTATTCCCACCCAGATGTATGGTGTAAAAGCAGTCGAATAATTGTAAGCTATTTTACACTATGTCAATATTATGGAACATGGTACAAACGATCGCTTTCTGGGGTCATGTAGCCCAGAAAGACTAAATAAAATAGATAAATTAAAAAATATATATCATATTTTTACATTTTAAAAATAAAAAGATTAAAGATTTTATTTTCCATTTTGCAGATAAAATTTTAAAAAACAATAAAAAGTAAACAAAATTGTGCCGTGTCGACAAAAATGTGATCTATTAAAATATACCATTAATTATCCCATGTGTGAGGTATAAGGTGAGCCAAAGGCCACAGGTCCAGGGTAAAAGTTGGCCTGTGCTCAGGGCTGGTATGTAGGGCTCCAAAAGGGGAAGGTAGCAGCAACAGAAAGATCTGTGAGAGGTAGAGGAGCAGATAGAGGGACGTCCATAATGCATGGGAGAGTTCCGGCTTTCTCCCGTGCATTACGGACGTCCCTCTTTCTGCTCCTCTACCTTTTCAGATCTTTCTGTGGTTTCTACCTTCACTTTGCTGAGGAGCAGAATCTTAGGTGTCCCTGGTCTTTACCGTTAGACCCTTAGAGTATGTCCCCACAACCGGTTTTTCAGATGGTTTTCGGTTTTGAATACCGTCTGTAAACCGACTGTCAAACTTTTTAACGGACCTCAATTCAAAATCTGTGCAGAGGTCCCCACAGCACGGATTTCTGCCGGACGGTTTTTTACACCGCCGGCGGTCGAAAAACATGGAACAAGTAAAGGCTGACACTTTAGAATGCGATACAGAATGATAGAAATAAATTGTTGGCAGACAAATTAGCAGCACCCAAAAATAACGGCATCAGCATGTCCAAAAACACCAAAATGTATTTTTACAAATGAGACATTTCGGCTACAGAGAGCCTTTTTCAAGCTTGAGAAAGGCTGTTTGTACATGAACCATCACACTTGTACCACTTGGAAAAATAAATTTTATAAATTTTACGTTTGTTGGACATGATGATACTGCTATTTTTAGCTGCTGTGAATTGATTACACTGGGCTTAGACGGTCCAGTTGTGGTAGTTCTGTTCCATTCCTGCTCCTTTGTTTTCTGATATATGATGGGGTTTTTTGTGCTGTTCTATTTTTCAAATAATAGGCAATAAATTAGGTTCAGCATAATTCGGTCAACACAATATACGAAGCAAAGATCCAGATCGGTGGCAAACAAAAGGGATAGTCACAACCAAGGCAGATCAGAACCAAAAATACATTAACTAAATACTGCCCATTGACTTTAAACATCTAGGTGGTCGACACCTTGCTATGCACGTACATATTGAAACAGCTGTGCAGAGTGTGCAGCTGCACACTAACTGTGACAGTGGAAAGCCGTCTGTCAGGAAAAAGCCCGCCCCGCTAGCCCACTCGAGGGTCAACGGCCTGACTTGGGGTGTATCGTGATGTTGCGCTGCCCCCTAGGGGTGCACAAGGTCAGCCAGATACTGTTCCACTGTTAACCCCTGTCCACACGGGCACAGGGAGAACCAGGGAGGACGAGAGAACACTCTCCTCGTCCAGAATTCTGAACGGCTGCCACCAGTTTCTAGTTTAGTTATAAGACCGGTCCGTTACCGACTTATAACAAGGCCGAAACCAGCCTTGGGGTAGCTATATATTATAGACCGAGTACTAGGGTTGTGAGGCCGATGATCAAGACAGACTAACTCAGATTAAAGTTTATAGATTTAATTAGCCTTGGAGGGCACACTAGACAAATATATACAAAGGATAATAATATACAGGTAAGAGTCAGAGGTGCAAATATAAGTATGGGTTACAGACAAAGGCAGTAAAACGTGTATGGTTACCTTTGGTGCGCTTGGTGCTCGGCCCACATGGGAGGCTTATGTGGCCTGGCTTCTGTGGGTGGATGCTCCTGGAAATGCTCTTAGGTACCCCCCTCCATGGATCAACAGTTGAGCACACCCGGGCCCCTGCTTATATCTGTGAGGGGACAGCCCACGTGGCAGCCCCCTACACGCCCCCACACACCCCTGGGACGGTCTATGAACTCCTCCCACTCTGGTCATGCAGTTTCTGACAGAAACACAAAAATGGACCATAACACGGCAGGGCATTGGCACAGAACCGAGCCGGTGCCACCATCAGAACCGGCTGGACCTACACTACGCCCGGGTATCAGACACCCCTATCCTATGGACTCCCTAGGTCCAGTTCTGGATTTCTCGGTCCCCCTGCCTCATGCAAGCATGGGAGTGGTGGCTATGTGTGCGGGGAGTTCCATATTTTAAGATATGAACTCGCCATGGACCAGTTATGAACAGATCGCCTATAACTCTATATGAAATATCGGAGACGTGGCAGCTGGGTTGGATTAATTCAAGTCTTTGTTCTTGGGTTGGAGAGGGCACATTTGTTCAGTGCTAATTAATGGAAATGAGGGTTCTTTTGAGGTGTCCACATCTCCTGCTGTGCGAACTTCCTATAGAAGAGCATTTACAATGGGTCTTGGCTGTGCTGATTAACGTTTAAATTGAGCTTTCCTGGGGGCTGGGGGCCATCTGTGAGATCTGGCTAGATGAAGAGAGAACTGTCATATTTTGAGTGGATTTTCCTCACACCGTCTTTTAGCGTTAGCTAGATCTCCACTGAGAAGAAAAGGATGGGTTATTACAGCCCCTGCCTTATAGATCATTATACATACAGCTCAATGAACACTGTCTATACTTCCTGGCGCCAGCAGTCATGTGACCAGCGAGGCTTGGTAGTTACAGGAGCTGCTGGGTCTTATCAGACAACCAAGTAAACCCCCCCGTAGAGATATTTTTCTGAACTTACAGGGAGCACAATGTTTAAAATATAAATAAATAGATACACACACAAAAATAAAAAAAAACACTAACAGCCCCAAATTACAGCTTTTAGCCCCCTAATAAAAACTTTGTCACCTGTATATAAAAGTCCATGACAGAAAAGTGACACAATTCTAAAACTTATTTTAGTGCCGCTTTCTCAGTTTAAAAAAAAAAATATATATATATATATATATATATATATATGTCTGTGTGAGAAAAAGATTTTTTAAATCTGTTTTACCATTTCCCCTGGTATTATTGAAAAAAAAAAAATCTAATGTGTTCATTCCATAAAAATAAAGCCTTACATATCATAGAAAAAAGATACAATTAGTAGAAAAACCGAGTGCAAAAAAGCATCATAGGGCGGCATGTATGAACGGGGCTGTGACAGATATTTGCCGTCTTTTCATTCTGATATCAGGCGCAGCCTAGTTCATACATGTTTTAGGCGGGGCACACTAGAACCATAGCGCAGCTACATATTTATAGCTTCGCTACAGCATTTCTTGGCGCATTACAGCTGGAACAGGTAGAGCACTTTCAAAGTGGTTTACCCGAGCCAGAACTGTCTTACAAGCGCTAGAATGCACCTGATTTATGACCCACTGTAGAGCAGGTTCATAAATCAGGCACATGGGGTATTAAAACGCCAAATTTCATGCATGTCGCCTATAGTGTTTAAACCGTCAGGTACTAAAGATAATAACAAATGAGCCTGTTCGGGAAGGGAGATAAACGACCTGGTCAGGAACTGGTTAAGTAAACATACCATTGTGGTACTCTAGCTAATAGTAACCTATGGCTTAGTGAGCGAAACAATTGGAGGATCATTTTAAATAATCATAAAGTGCAAGCATAAGTGAAGGAGGAAGTTAGTGGTAAGTATGCACGGAGCCTTTAAATAACTACCAGAGCACACCAGACACAACCGGGGACACAAAGCTAGTGGCAGGATCCAACTGCAATGGTAACCATCCCAGGTCTTGGAAGAGCTGCTCACAGGCACCTGGCTGCAATGCATAAGCACCCCCAGGACCTGGCAGAAATGCTCATGGGGTCCTGGCAGAAATGCTCATGGGGTCCTGGCAGAAATGCTTATGGGGAGGCAGCTGTTATGTTAAGCACCAGGGCCAGGAAAAGGCATTTTGGAGGTTTAGGCAAGTAGGGCGAATGCCCTCCCCATGAAAAATTCAAGTTTCTGGCCCTGACCTGTGGTTGCGTTCTCCTCAGCTAGGTAGAATAGGAAATACAACATAATTGCGACATTTTTTGGTGTAGGTTTTGTTTTTATAGAGTGTAGCTAACACCCAGCACCCACCTGTATGGAGTAGCCTCAGCTCATGAACCCGCTCAATACCTTCTTGCACCCCTTTAGTAACAGAGACGGCTGTTTTTCTAGGTGGGCATAGCAGACACAGGCTGGCGGTCTGCGTCTAACTCTGCATGGGCGTTTTAAAACAGCAGTGTTGTGACATAAGCGTTGTGATGATGCAATGTGTTGCAGCATGGTGTAACATGTTAAGGGGGGAGGATTTTTTAACCCCACACTAGGTGCAATGTAGCCTAGAAACAGCAGTGGTGACAAGCATGAGGTAACACCCTTGATAGTCACCTAAGGCCATGTATGCACAACACTGATTTTTTAATCTGATTTTTAAGCAGATTCAGTATTTAGAATTCGTAAAAGTCCAACTGTAACCAGCGTCCATAGACCTCAATAGACAGTCCAAGCTGTAGTCTACACAGCACGGATTTTCTATTGCCGGATTTCTAAACCGCCGGTTGACATCTGAAAACTGACCAAAATACCATAGAATTTCCGACGGCATTTTAACATTGCCGTGTAGAATAGCCTGACTCTACCACTACCCCAGCCAAAACCAATCAAACCCCAGAGCAGACCCTCCAAATTAACCCAGAACCCCTGAATGAACTGAAATCCCAAAGTCCAGACACAAGAGAAATGATTTCTTTAATTACACCCTAAATCTATCATTCTTCTATTTAAATATTGAATCCGTAAAGGATTTTTATCTACAATGAATAACTGGGGCAGTAACTTTGTAGATAAAAAAGTGTATTAAATTTGATGGCTTTTTTTTTAATTTCCCCTATATGACAAATAGTTTGTTATTCATGTAAATATGTATTTACTGCTGTTATATTTGAAATTTAAGAGCAACAAAAAATAATAGAATTATCTTATGGATAACACTGCCCCCGTGTGGGAGAAGGACATATATTCAGACTGCAGATTGTTCTTGGGTTTTCCTGTATTGGTCCGTCATCATACGGAATTAATTGCTTCTGAGATGACCAATGTGTGAGAAAACCATAACTCTATGGAAAACTGGTCACCAACATAATGCAAAACAAAGATTTCATACAATGAAGCAGAAAACTAATCCAGATAAAGCAAGTCCTTACATATAACATCAGAGAGAGCTGCTGGGACTTGGAAATCACTGTCTATGATGAGGACAGGAGCTTCTTTGGGTACATATACACACAATGTACAACGTACCAGAAAAAAGAAAATGGGGCCCTTACCTGGTGCCCAAAGGAGCCACTCATTCTGGCACATGTAAGAGAGGAACAGGACATATAGTGCCGCACTGTACGGTAGAGAGACGCTACTAAACTGCCAATCGCTGCATGTACCTCACTAATACAAGTAAGAGCAGTACAGGACATGTAGTACCGCACTGTACTGTAGAGAGGAGCTACTAGACCGTCAATCACTGCACGCACCTCACTAAAATCCTTTTTGCTTTCTCAAGACCTAGTAGGTCAAAAGCAAATTGAGTATTTGTTACATCCAACAGAGGGCGCTGTGGGCTTCTCAGCCCCTTTCCCATAATGCCTTGTGATATGCAGATGCTTAGCAGAGTGCGAAAAGGCAAAACAAATCTCTACACGCCGTTCGTTCGGTGCTCTCCCTAAGGAGAGATGTTCCCCTTCCTAATACATGTAAGAGCAGTACAGGACATGTAGTACCACACTGTACTGTAGAGAACAGCTACTACACCACTAACTACTGCATGCACCTCCATCTAATACAACACGTAATTAGCAGTACTAGGACACAACACGCTCATTACTGTAACCACTGTACTGTGGAGAGGCACTACTAGACCGCCAATCACTGCATGCACCTCACTAATACATGTAAGAGCAGTACAGGACATGTAGTACCGCACTGTGCTGTAGAGAGGCACTACTTGACCACCAATCACTTCATGCACTTCACTGATACAGATGATAATTGGTTGGATCTTCCATCAATCACATGAGCCGCAGATTAGCAGTGTCTGTGACATTGTATGATGAGTCTGGTTTTAAAATACAATGTTCCAGGAAAGACCCGAGGAGGCGCTGTATCTTGTTGTTAGACTACATAGTCTTTTATCTCTTTTTATCTTCATCATCAAACTCAGGATTATGGAGCCATCATGATTCTTAACATCTACATAATCCAAAATAATAATGGCTGGACTTTTCATTGTTGTGACTTCAATAGATTGTTATCAAACTGACCATGTTAACATTTCTTTTATTCTTTTATTCTACAATCATTTTCTAACTCAAATAAGCCCCAAGCTCCAGATTACTGTGGAAAGGGTTTGTAGCGGGCACCAGAATCACATTGAGATTGTTTGGTAGAAGATAGAGGCCTGCCATCACCTTCTAGGAAAGCTGCGTTGTTTGTATCATACATCTGATTTGCGGATCTGATAACACTGCATCACACTTCTGTACATTACAAATGTTGGATTTATGGATATTTCCTTGTCAGGTACCTTCCATTTACTAAAGTATATCAAATGATTCTTAACTTAAGGAAAATTAGCTGAGTAAGATAATGTAAACAAGAATTGTCATTTGACCAGGCTCGGACTTGCAATCTTCCCTATCGGGCAGCTTCTTGTTGTGCCCAGAATGGTCCACTCAGGGGCATTTTTTCAACTGTATGCACATACAGTCAAAAACTCGGGTTGAGCACGGAGCCATAGGCTCTTTTCCAGCTGTCCTATACTGTGGGCTTCAGGCCTGGTGTTATCATGGTGCCTGAGCCGCTGACTCTTTTAGAGAATGCAGGAGTAACATGCTGGCCCACACCGTCCACAAGTACGTAGGAGCGAGGTGTTCTGTGGGGAATTGGGAAGATGTATTATTTTTATTTTTTACCATCTGAATGGGAGGCCTTCCTTCCTATCTACCTACTTGGGGGCTTATATACCAACCTACCGGATGGGCCAATATACCTACCTACCGCAGGGAATATATACCTACCTACTGAGCGGCCTATTTACCCGATTACTTGGAGGCCACTATACCTACTTATCTACTGCAGGTCTATATACTTACTTACCTGGAAGCTAATATACCTACCTACTGGGAGGCTCTTTATCTACCTATCTATCTACTGAAGGCCTATATACCTACCTGACAACTGGGAGACTCTATATACCTAGATACCTACTGGGGAGGCCTCTATACATATCTACCTACCTACCTACTTGAGTCTATATACCTACCTGTTGGGAGATCTATATACCTACCTACATACTAGGGGCCTTTATACTTACTTACCTATCTACTGTGGGTGGACTAAAACCTATGCAATGGAGAGCCAATATACCTACCTACCTAAAGAAGTGTTTATATACCTACCTACTTGTTAGGAGGGATTATATATCTACCTGCCTACTTCATGGGAGTCTAAATATCTAACTACCTATCTACTGGGGGCCTTACTGCCTAACTGGGGTCTACCTACCTAAAAGGGGGTCAATCTATCTGCCTACCAAATTTGAGTGTGTATCCGTCTTTTATATGGGGAAACATAAAATTTGCTTCACAAACAGGAGCCCCGTAACCAAATGGGGTTACTCTTACTGTTTGGGGTGGAAAAGGGTCACTACTACTATTTTAGGGAAGTTTGTTCAAAGGTGGGGCACAAGGAGGGAGGTGCTTTAAAAGTGGGCAGATGTTTGTGTGTAAATTCTGCAGAGATCAGTCATGACTATAAGTGGTCATAGCAATATGGACCACATGAAGAAGAAAAGGGAAATAGAACGACTTATCAGAGAAGATGTCTCCTGTGAGTCGCTGGATGTCAGGGGTTATTTTGCTCCTGTATTGGATTAGTGCTGTATTCACTGTCATGTGGGTCTGACCCGAGCTGGGCTGGCCACTACATGGTCACTATATTGTGGTATTGCAGGTTATTTTGTGCTTGTATAGTGAAAGCATGCCCCTGATTCCCTTGATTGTAAAAGTGAGTGTACACCACTCCCTGACCCTGTGATCATTAGTTTCTATCCACCACTCTTTCTTGCTTGCTTGTGTTATTTTAGGCAGTGATGAATTGTGTGACCAATAGAAAATTTGGAGGCAGATATTATATATGGGCTAGCAAGGGTTTTGTGCCAGGGCTGCATTTTACTATATTTACTATTTTGCCATAGGCAAACTTAAACTCTATCAGTTCTCTATCTATTAAACACTAAAACGTAACTTTTATTATATCTAACTCTTAACCTCTATACACACTATTTAAAAACCTGATCTCTATCCTCATCATTTAACCCTTTTTGCTTCTGAGAGAGGGATAACTCCTTTCTATCATCAAGTCTGGTGGAGCCCCACCTATTAAACAGGAGAGCCTTATATCTTATAGCAAAGTACTAGCTTCAGTAAGGGATCCCAAAGCCAACTACTTGGGCCGTCGTCCCTAATCTCATAGACACAGAACAAATAAGGCCCCCTTGTGACACCGTCTGCAGCAGGTGACACTTGTAGACAGAGGTGAGAGATCACAATTTAAAACGTCATGCCTGACCTCGCCGACATGTTTCGCCAGCTATATCAAGGCTCATCGGACCTCTAAGCCTTGATATAGCTGGCGAAACATGTCGGCGAGAGGGTCAGGCATGACGTTTTAAATTGTGATCGTCCACTCTGTCTACAAGTGTCACCTGCTGCAGACGGTGTCACAAGGGGGCCTTATTTGTTCTGTGTCTATGAGATTAGGGTACGACGGCCCAAGTAGTTGGCTTGGGATTCCTTACTGAAGCTTAGTACTTTGCTATAGATATAAGGCTCTCCTGTTAATAGGTGGGGCTCCACCAGACTTGATGATAGAAAGGGAGTTATTCCCTCTCTCAGAAGCAAAAAGGGTTAAATGTTGAGGATAGAGATCAGGTTTTTATAATAGTGTGTATAGAGGTTAAGAGTTAGATATAATAAAAGTTACGTTTTAGTGTTTAATAGATAGAGAACTGATAGAGTTTAAGTTTGCCTATGGCAAAATAGTAAATATAGTGATCAAAAGTCACTCTTTGTTCTCTTGCGAGATTCCCAATTTTTTGGAGATTATGTGACAAGGGCTGCATTTTAGTCCCAGTCCGGACCTGATTTTGACCACAACCCTTTACTTTATATGCACATCTTGGCTGCACGTAATCTCTCTGCTAAGTTGAAAAGTGAAACAATCTCTTTCCCATGTTGCACATTGGCAATGGTGAAAATTTACATGTCAGAAATTGATTCCATGCAAGGGAATGGGACCCCAGACCAGATCCTAAAAAAATACATACCTCAGAATACATTAATCTGAGGGCGTGGACTGAGTTGAAGTGTGATCTACGCTTAATTTGCAATGTGAGTGGAACGTGAGTGCAAGATTGAGTGAGAGAGGTTAACCTCTTGCAGCCGCACCCATGTCAGGTGCTGGTGAAATGTGTATGTCACATGGCATTATTATTATGTAATCAGGATGTGATGATACTATTTGGCCAATGTTTAATGCTATTACCTGATAAGGGTATGTTCACACGACGATTTGGACCCTGATTTAGCACTGAATCCATGTCAGAATCAGCATTAAAAATATGACTGCAATCTGCCTCAAATTGTTTCTGATGGTAAATCCGCATCACAATGCGAATGATGCTGATTTCTTCAGTGTAGATTTTTCTTCAGTGCTGAAAAAGAACTGACATCAATTCTTGAGGTGCATTCCACTCTGAATGTTCACATTGTATACTGAAAGCCGAAAATCTGCCTCTGAAATCAGCATCAAATCTATGTCCAAAATCTGCGCTTACTTGCACAAATTTTAGTGCAATTGTCTGACTGTATTATTTGAGACTATGCATAGTACAGCAGATTTTGCTGAGCAAATGATATGTTTGTCTCTCATCAAACAGTGGCAGCCACATCCTCTGCTCAGTAAAGTCTGGAGTACCTGTGCTGAAAAGAACCCTTGCTGGCTATTACTATTGTTAGCAAGTACAGGCAGTCCCTGGGTTACATACGGGTTAGGGACTGTAGGTTCGTTCTTAAAGGAGTTGTCTCCCTTCAGAGTTTCAGAGAATGCATGAATGAAATACTCTGTCACTTCCTGGTTCAGACTGACTCATTTGCATAAGCTCCATGCTTGTACAGCTCCATGCCATGCTGTGCTTTCAAATGCTAATTAGATCAGATTAGCTTCTCAAACTACTAACAGGACTTCTTATCTGATCCCCAAAACATAAATCAAGCTTTTTACTGCTGAGCAGCACAGGACACTGCAGCTACCTGTGTGATGACATCACTCACTGTTATCTCATTGAACAAACAGCAGGGGGAGAATTGTTTACAGGTCGGTTACTGAGGGAATTGAAATAGCCAGGGAGGTCATAAATTCACTTGTATCTCCTTAGGGAAAACAGAGGAACAAAGCAATATATTTGGAAAATGTCTTTATTTTGTGTTCCCTACAATTTGAAAGCTATTCTTTGTAGCAGCGAGACAACCCCTTTAAGTTTAATTTGTATGTAAGTCGGAAACGGTAACTTCTGCAAAAAAGTTTTGTTTTTAGTTTTGGATAGTGCAGGGAAGAGTTTTTACATTTGTTTTACTGTCTGTGCCCCTGTTAAGAAGATCTTACCTCATTTTCACTTCATGTACTACTGTGGCACGCTGGAACTTGTCGTTCCACAGCTACTATCTGCTATGAAACATGGAACTACAAGCGTCGGCATTTCCCACAAGTCTCCTTTTGTAACTAGGGGACAGATATAAGTCGGAACGATGTAAGTCAGGGACTGCCTATATTCTTTCAAGACACAGTAGCACTAGGACAGAAAGGGCAGTTTGTAATATTCAGGAGGTTTTATTCAGCAGAGGATGTGGCTGCCAGTGTTCAGGCAGAAAAGACGAAGAAGCATTTTAATCCGAAAACCGGCAGCTATATCCTACGCTTAGCCAGTTGCAGTAAGAGCTATGAAAATGTGGGCAGGTGTAATCTGCACAACAAATGAACGGGGTTGTTCCAGTTTTCTGGCATGCTTTGGAGCCCATATATTGTTGTAGCCTTGCTGTATTGATAGATGATAGATAGATAATATGACCAGTCATATGCCCAAACATGGCACATTCTGCACCAGACACAACACTTTGCGGCAAATTTGCGGGGCTGTGCTGCGCTAGAATCGTACGATTTGACTCAAAATGTACAAATTGCTATTAACTAATTGCACACCACAAAAATGAAGTATGGAATATCACAGCAGACCACTACATAGAACAGTATGCAGTAATAAAAAAAACAAATATGTAAATATATATATAAATATAAATATAAATATATATATATATATATATATATATATATATACATACATATATATATATGTGTGTGTGTTGTGTGTGTGTGTGTTTTGTGTGTGTGCGCCTATACATTAGGATTGGCCTCAGCCCTATTTCTGAGTTTTCCTAGCATATATGTAGGTTTGGACAGGGCGAGTATTAGAAACCCCCAGTGGTCCCTTTCTAGGAGAAAGGCAGAGAAAAAGAGGCAGAAAACAAGAGTCATGTGCATTCATGTTATAGATAGGGCCTTAAGAATTAACTCCAATGATGGGCTCCAAGAATCAACTCCACTGGTGGCCATAGGAATCAACTTTACTGGTGCGCCCCAGACACCCTAGTCTGACACTGCAAACATAATATCACTATGGCTTGAATCATTTTTTTTTACTTTTTTTTCACTTTCAATAACCATACATTTCAGCATACATGCTATATGGCAATTAAACAGAGTTTGAACAGTATAAAAACCTGATAGTGTGTGACGTCAGTGGAAAGCGTCCATCATTTCAATGCTCTTTTTGAAAGTTCGTTCTGGCTATTAGCCTTAGAGCCTAGAACTAATCCTGTTGCACTCATGGGTATAACACCCTAATGGCTCTCACAGGTACGACATTTCGGGGGTGAAGACCTCCTTCCTTGAGCAAGCGCTATCTCTGTTTATGTCCTCTTCTTATACGATACCTAATTTGCATATCACCTAACTTACTTATTACCTGTCACCAATTCTACATTGTGACTATTTTTTATAAAAAGCACTTTAGATAAAAACTTTCATTGAGACCTTTTGGAATTAAAGAATGTAACATAGATCCACAATGCCTATCTTTGTAGAAGTCTGGATCTGGACTGATTTTCATTGCCTCCAACCACCTCTTCAAGGATGCACCATCTCAACTCGCTGGTTCGGTGTCTCGCTTCATAAAAATGTCTCGCTACTATTGTCTCATCATAGTTTTTTTTTATTGTCTTGAGCATTAACCCCTTGTGTTTTAGTTACGAATGTGCGAATGGCTGACCTATGCTCGTTCAATCTTCCATTTATCGGTCCTCTAATATGGCCCACATAAGTTTTGCCACAGGGGCATTTCAATATATAAATAACGTTCTTGCTGTTACAAGTATGGAATCCATGGATTTTAATCTCAGTTCCCTGTGTTGGGTGACATATATTGGGGCCTTTAATAATTGCAGCGCATTTATGACATGAGCTGCAAGGAAACGTTCCTCCACGTACTGTGCCTAAGTTTGCTTGGTGCTTTATTTTAGTGCATACTTGAGGAAGGAGGTATCCACCCCAAAACATTGCACCTATGAGAGTAATTAGGGTATCATACCCATGAGTGCAACAGGATTAGTGCTAGGCTCTAAGGCTAAATAGCCCAAATGAACTTTCAAAAAATGCCTTGAAATGGACACTTTCCATTGAAGTCACACGCTACCAGGTTTTTATACTGTGTAAACTCTTTAATTGCTAAATAGCATGTATGCTGAAATGTATGGTTATTGAAATGTAAGTGAAAAAAGTAAAAAAAATATATGATTTAAGCCAAAGTGTGTTATGTTGGTAAATGACGGGAAAATTGAAGAGGTAGCCCGTACTGAAGGCGTCCGATACTACTGCAAATACAATAAAACTGCAGTGGGTGCGTGTGTACATGTATATATATATATATATATATATATATATATATATATATATATATATTATATATATATATATATAATATATATATATATACATGTACACACGCACTCCACTGCCAGCGGACACACTACTGCAAAAAGGGCAATACATGATGTGGAAATCCCTAAAGAAGCATTTATGCTGTCTATCATACATGAAAAAACTTTGAGATTCTCGGTTCACATATTTTGATCAAAAGATGTTTAAGCTGCCCATTGCCCTTTTTGCAGTAGTGTGCCGCTGGCAGTGGAGTGCGTGTGTACATGTATATATATATATATATATGTGTGCCGCAGCCCTGCCAGTGGCACCAAGGTTTGCATATGTTTTTTCAGAAGTGTTTTTTGTGCAGAACCATACGTTATATTTGGTATATATTGATTTTAACCTATATGGGGAGGTAAGGGTGCCTCCATTTTGATTTTCTGCACCTGCCCACTCTCACAGGCTGTCATAAGAAGTGCAGCTTGCAGGTTGGGTGTTTTTATATTTTTTTCTCTCTGGATAAAGGAGGTCGGTGGACCCAGTGAGAGGCCTGGATGTGGCTCTATTGAGAGGTAAAAGATAGTGTAGGACTGCCCTATTTGAGATCACGTTGAAAGTCGTGGGCAGCTTAAACATCTTTTGATCAAAATATGTGAACCGAGAATCTCAAAGCCCTATGTGATGGCTCCAGTGATAGTTCTATGTACTGAGTAACTGCTATATTCACTCTCCCCTCATATAACACAGTCTTATACCCTGAGCTCCCCCCACATAACACAGCTTTATACAGTCTGTTCTACCTCCTGCCTGATAACAGAGGTGGGAGGGACGGGGGCAGAGAGCATTTCTCACACTTGTTTCATCAGTTCAGGCTGTGTGTATAACAGCAATCACACCAATGAAGGTAGTGATTACAAGGAGCTTGTGCAGCATGGAGCTGAGAACTCTGCAGCCAGAAACATGAGAACTGCAGCCAGAAGCAGGAGGTCTGCAAAGCTGATGTCCTCCCCCTTCCCCTGCACATACAGAATAATGATGTCACAACTCTTCAGTGAGGGAAGACATGCCTCCTGGGAGGAGATACACACCTACTGAGAGGAGAGACTCACCCCTGTATTTGAAACTGAAACTGATAGATTTTGCTCAAGTCTGCAAAAGCTTCAAACGATAAAACCCCTTTAACATAATTTAAACTGGGCCTAATAATATAATCATTATTTTGTGAAAAGTTATAGAATTTATATTTTATAGAATAGATTGCTGTTTGCAGTGCTTAAATTCAGAGGCTGACCAAAACAGTCCTGCATCTTGACCAAACAGCTGATTTGTTATCATGTATCACAGCAAGCAATCCTTATCTAAACAAAGTATTCACACCATTAGCTCCCCCATCCTTAAAGGGGTTGTCTCGCTACAAAGAAAAGCTTTCAAAATTTTAGGGAAAAAAAAAAAAGCTTTTTCCAAATATATTCCTTTTCCTCTGTTTTTTCCCTAAAAATACAAGTGAAAATTTTTTCCCCCTGTGGGTATTTCAGTTCCCCCGTAACCGCCTGTAAACAAAACTCCTGGGGCTGTTTGTTCAATAAAACAAAAAGATGAGTCCCACAGGCAGCAGGGGTCAGTCAGTGTCCGTGCTGCAACAGTAAAAAGCTTGATTTATCTCAATAAAACGCTGTAATTAGGGCTTGTTTTTGGGGGATAGAAAAAAGTCCTTGGAGTATTGGAAGCAATCTAATCTAATTATTTTGGAAAAAGTATAGATTATATTTATAGAATAGATTGCTGTTTGCAGTGCTTAAATTCAGAGGCTGACCAAAACAGTCCTGCATCTTGACCAAACAGCTGATTTGTTATCATGTATCACAGCAAGCAATCCTTATCTAAACAAAGTATTCACACCATTAGCTCCCCCATCCTTAACTACAAAAATAAGGGCTTGCAGGTAGATTCAGTTTTCTCCATATCCTATTTTCTGCCATTTTTCAGATTCCTCCCCTGGATTGTATATAGGGCTGGTCCCGGACTCAGTAGTAGATGAACAATAAGACTAAAGGGAAATTTTAAGACTCAGAGGGAGAGGAAGGAATGGGAATATAAATTAATGCAAAAATTGAAAACTCTGCAAAATGGGTTAAATATTCATGCCAGCTTCATGTCAAACTATGTGTGAACTGTGAGAGCAACAAATCTCCACTGATTGCATATAGAGATAAGAGAAATAATTACTGATCACTCCTGTCACGCCTCACAAGTTTCCAGACTGTTTTTTTTCTTGACCTGTTGTAAATAACTGCTCTACCTATATTGCATTTTGTTATTTTTAAGAATTCTAAGATCCTTTGAAGATCCATGTCTTTTGTGTATAAAAAGTCTGTGTATTTTCAGTTTGTTGTATAACACTGTCTGAAGAAAGGAGCTAGTCCTCTCAAAAGCTCACTATCAAATATACTCAGTTTCCTCTAAAAGGTATCGCCTGATTTCTTCACTCTTCTACTACTTTCTATGGCTAACACGGTACAACATTATACTACCAATAAGACTAAAGACAGAGATCACATTTTAAAATGACTTTATTGTAATATCTTCATGAATTCTGAGCACACATATAAATATACCCTTTCTATGTAACTGCTTACCTGAGCATCATAACACTGCAAAAGCCAGCCACTTATGTCTGCTCAGAGACCCGAGTGACAGTAGAAAGTGTTATTATTTGAGATTTAAGTGCACATTTCTGTAATACAATATTCATAGGAGTAGTCACATGGAGTGCCTCTCTCAGTACTGAAACAATTAAACTGTTATAAAAGGGTAACTCCAGTCAGATGAGAAAATTGTCATTTTACAATCCATACTTTTGTCCTGAGAATGCAGTGTTATACAAGATAATAGAATAAAGATATTCATCGACAATTATTGAATGAGCATCTATATAATACAGAAATATACATATAGCAGTTGCAACCCAACCCCCAACCTATTTGTCAGACAGTTTCTTCTCCAGCCTGTGGCATAGTGGGAGTGAAATTAGGAGTAAACAGATTTAGCTAAATCCAGAAGTTAAGGCTTAGATAACTATGTGAAACTATTAATATTATATACTAATACATTATATTATATTAATGTATAATATCATAATAATATTATTATTATAATATTATTATATACTAATATATTATATTAATATTAATACATACATAGCCATATAAAATTCTAGATCCAGTCTGATGGCATTTCTGGGGTCAGAAATGAAATCTTCCCAAGAGTAGATTGGTTCTTGCCTTATGGGTTTCAAAGCTTTCATCAGTAGGGAAACTAGGCTTAAACCCCTTATCTCCCTCCCTTCCCCCACATTATCCTCACCCTTGATTGAACTTGATGGACATATGTCTTTTTTAACTGTACTATGTAACTATGGCTGTGATGTTAAAAGGGTTATCAGGTGAACCAGAAAAAAAAGTTGCCTTCCTGAGTCTTTATTCATCTCCCTGTGATGTTTTGTGCTAATTTGTGCTTTCCCTGTGCTGTGTGTAGCCTCCCTTCTCTGCAGCTAAGCAGCAGCATTTTATGTTTGAAAGCTGTTTCTCTTAACCCTATCATCCTCTCTATCAGTGCATGCAAAGCCTTTAGCCTTTGTAATGCAGGACTAACACAGTGTGTGGCTTCAAAGGCTGCCCTGAAAAATTCCAAGGTACTTTAGATGCCTGATATCCCGGGCTTGGCACAGAGCTGTTTCCCACCTTCTTTAATACATCAAATGATACAGAACAGCAGGAAGCAGACAGAATATGTAATGTAAGTTAATTACAAAAAGTAGAAACTATGGGAAAGTATTCATTAAAAATATTATTTTCCACTGCAGAACCCATTTAATATCAAATGTGTCTGAATTTGCACTTCAATGTAATAAGTTTATGGCCCTGTAGTTGGTGATTTGTTTTAAGAAAATTATTGAACAGCTATAGTCCCTGCTGTTTGTGCAGTGCCAATACTTCTGATAAAAAGATAAGGCAGCCTTAAAAAAAAATGTTTGCAAATGGATATTGGCATATGCTGACATATCCCATTGACTTATGATGGATCCCATCACATTTCCATTAGGGTTCCGTTATTTTTGATAGAAAGAATAATCCTGAAGAGTATGGCCCACATTAACTATTGTGGTTCTGTTAGAAAAGTGTCACAAAATGTGCCAAAAACTGGCACATGCTGCATGACAGAGTGTTGCAGACACATTTATTATGAGCTTTAGAAACTTTCTGCAACCTTTTCCACACGGGGGCATGCTCTAATAGAAAGTGGATGTGTCTTCCTGATAAATGGGGGATGGCATTGTGCCAAAAATGAACCAAAATTCTGACACAGAAAGAAAGCCAGTAAATAGTTGATCTAAAAAGCTAGAAAAATCTAAAGATGTGACAAATTTATCAAACACCATGAGCCACTATGATAATTGCTTTTTTAGACTACTTAAAGGGGTTGTCTCACTACATCGATTCATCTTTCCTCAGTCCTGTTTTAACGGTTTCATTTTGAATTCGGGGACATTTTTACCGGCTTTTCTGGTTGCTATCAGCCTACAGCAGCAGCTCTCCAGCTGTCGGAAAACTACAACTCCCATCATTCCCACTGATATAGATTATATAAATGCATGATGGAAGTTGTAGTTTCCCAACAGCTAGAGAGCCGCACTTTGCAGACCAATGGCCTACAGTGATGAGCTGCTGAAGACGCCAGGTCTGTAGCTATAGTGACCCACACTAGCAGCCTATCAGGAAAGATCAAACAGGTCTGTAGCTATAGCGACCTGAGGAGCTGATGCAGCCCATACAAGAGGGGATATCTCAGAACTGTTAGTGGACATATATTGCAAAGTGACTTGTTTTTGCAAAATCTTAAGCATAAAAAGCAACCCTTGTAGTGAGACAACCCCTTTAAGTTTACGTTGTTTCACATTTAGACAGCAACAGTAAATGTAGGCTTATGTAAGTATGTTTATAAGTAATAGAAACCCAGAAAGACCTGAGGAACCTGAATGTGAACAGAGCCTAAAGCTAAATCAAGATGGCTGTGATTAATACCATTTGGTTGATAGAGGTATAACAATGTCTTTATGAAAAATGGCTTTACACAGTTGGAATATGTACAATACTGTGACAATACAAAGCAGCTTTACACACAATCTGAAAAATAGCTTCCTGGAATATCTTAGCGCTATGCCAATGAAAATATCCCCAGAAAATACATTAACCTTTCCTCTCTAAAAAATTGGAAAAAAACCCATTACCCTGAAAAACAATGTGAGCCTCACATGAACATGAATTTCTCTACGGCTCAGAACTGCATAATTCTTCCCTGTACTTGTACGTTTCCAGTTTTATAGAGACGATCGTTACCAGTCACACAACATAAAATATTTATAGTCCTTATTGGAATAGCCTATAAGCCACCATGGCAGTTTCTTCCCAGCTCCATGTGACAGATATATAGACATCTGTGAGATTGCATGTCACAAGTGCCATATAATACTGCAGGAAATATCATTATATTAATATGAAGGCGTCAATAAATAAGATTCTCTGAAGAGAAGAGTACTTGGAGGAAAGAGAGGCAAATTCTTTTCTCGTCATTTTGGCAGCAGCTAAAGACGTAACCCATTAAATAAGACAAATCCGTCATTATTATTAGTTCCTAATGAGACCCATGGCAGTGGCAAATGTCTGCTAAATTCCCATGTAGATTGCACCGTAGAAAGATCTTTCATGTTCATCTTTGTTTTGTTGGGCTTCATGTAATTTTCACCGCCGACTTCTTGTGAGCGAAGAGTAAGGTAACGTAGGGTACTCCAATAAAAGCCCACTTTTCACTTGGCCAGAATTTAATGACAGGTCCTTGCTCTGGTATTTCAGATGCGGCATCAAAGTAAGCAAAGCAGACACAGCCGAGATAAGCAGCCAGACAGATGAGAATGTGCCTGCAAGATATGAGAAGCATAATGAACTCCCCAGTCTGATACAGCTCCTTATTTATTACACATAGAGGGCCTGCTCTGGAGATTATCACACATTCGCTTACACTTTAAGATGGAAAATATACATTCTTTAGTTAAAGTGGTATTCTCGTCTAAGATATTCATAGGATATCAACCACCTCTAGGATCCAAAGAACTTGTCCCTATCCTCGCCGATGCCACAACTACACAGAATGGAGAGGTAGCGACATATACTTCCTCGGTTGTACTTTGAACTCCCATAGGTGAGAACAGAGAGAAAGATGTGTAGTTATCTCTTCGTCCTGGGCAGCAGTGGCACTGATGAGGATAAGGAAAAATGGGACCTCACTCTTAAGGTACGTGCAGGTTCCAGAGGTGGGACCTACACCTATCAGACATTTACTGTATTTTTCAGACTATAAGGGGCAGTTTATCCGACTGGTATTTGTCCTGTTTTCATGCCATGCACACGGCCGCCGGGGGACGGCTTTTCTCCACGGTTTGCGGAGAAAAGCCCTCCCCCTTCCCATTGACATACACATATTCTGTCCGAAAACCGGATGTAAGAATGAACATGTTCTATGTTTTTCGGACCACTGGTGGTCCGAAAAGTCGCCAGGCGGAAGATCCGTGCAGTGGGGACCGCTGCACGGATTTTCCATTAAGGTCCGTGTAAAAGTTTTTTAGCCGGTTTGCAAAACCGAGAACCGTCTGAAAAACCAGCTGAAAAACCGTGCCACAGGAACATGGCCTAAGGGTATGTTGACACGGTGTGTTGTATCCGTTTTTAGATCCGTTTTGGATCCGAAAAATGCATGCAAAAGTGCTGCGTAAATCGTATCCAAAACACATCCAACACGCAGGTGTGTGTTTGGATGCATTTTTGCATCAAACGGATCAAGGATTGACATGACAATTCTTTGAACAGATCCGAAAGACGCATGTAAAACACGTATCGTCTGAACGCTGATGCGTGTTCTACATTGAAAGCAATGTAAATCACACTGAGGATTGTTAGATATGTGTTGGGTCTGTTTAGGGTCCAAAACACGAATCCGAACACAGATCTATAAATGGATCCAACACGCCGTGTGAACATACCCTAAGACATACTTTTTGTCCTCAAAAACGGGCTTTAACTTTAGTGCGTCTTATAATCCGAAGTTAATCAACCCAGAACACTGTAGGGCACATAAATTGCAGCAGGAATCGGCTGTTAATATTTAACCTCTTGATGGCTGGATGCCATAGCCAATAGCGACGACGCCACCTACGTGGTTGACATAGTGGGAAGGCTCCTACTGTCACCCATTAGCACCCTCCCTGCCATACAATTGGTGGGTTCCGATGGATGGCTACCATGGTAGTCAGAAGCCAAATAATAACCTCCAGGTTTGCCATGTACAGAAGCCTGTAAAGCTTACACTTGCTAGGTATAATGTATAATACTGTAATATATTGCTATATATTATAAAAGTGATTAAGCAATCACATGCATAGTCCCATATTTGGAAAAAGTTAAAAAAAAGTTGAAAAAAAATAAAAGATAAAGTCAAATAAAAAGGTACACAGATTGGCATTATCTGTAACAATCCAATCTATAAAATGATAGTGTTATTTAACCCATTTGGTGAACAGTACAAAAAAAAGAAAAAAGAAGAAAAAAAAATTCTAGTCATTCTGTCTCACAAAAGAAGGAAATAAAAAGTAGAAAAAGTCCAATTTACACCAAAATGGTACCAATGAAAAAGTCAACTTATGCTGCAAAATACACTACTTACAAAAAGTTAGGAATATATGGCTTTTAGTTTAAATTACAGGCTTCAAGCAGGAAGTGGCCACTGAGCCTGGAGTGTCAGAGAGTGTCATCAGCAGGTTGTATCAGAGATACAGAGAGACTGGAAGAGTCACAGAATGGTAAAGAAGTGTAAACAATGTCCTACAGAACCGGTTGATGAATGCAACACAACTCTAGGCACATTTAAGGGAGGTGAGAGGCAACCAAGTGTCACTTCAGACCATTTATAACTGTTTACTTCAGCTTGGTTTGCGTGTTAGACAACAGACAAGGGTACCTGACCACACCACCAGGCACAGGCATCATTGTCTTGTATGGTCCAGGGAGCATCTACACTTAACGATGGACCAGAAGTCCTCAGTGCTGTTCAGTGATGAAAGTGGATTCACTCTGCGCAGAAATAATGGCAGCCAACAATACTGGAGATGTCTTGGACAGCACTATGCATCAGCCAGGTCAGGTACCTTTGCTGGTCATCTAGCACGCAGACCAGGCTGATGTATTCGGTTACGAATGGTCTGATGTGACACTTGGTTGCCTCTCATCTCCCTTAAATGTGCCTGGAGTTGTGTTGCATTCATCATCCGGTTCTGCGGGGGTATTGTTTACAATGAAGCGGTCATCAGTGTGTGATGAAGCCAAAGGGCGTCCACCACTTTGCCTTTCTGTGACTCTTCCAGTCTCTCTGTATCTCTAATACAACCTACTGATGACACTCTGTGACACTCTAAGCTCATTGGCCACTTCTCTCTGAAAGCATCCTGTTTGAAGCCTCGTAATAGTGAGGTACTGTTGATCAATTGTAAGGTGTGGTCTTGGCATCATGATGTCACAATGTTAACAGCATGATGCGGAGGACTGTTTGATTCCCAATTCATATTGATACCCTAATATATTGAGTGATTCCGGGATCTAACACCTGTTGGAAATTTTGCCATTATGCTCCTTGTTAGAGATCACAAAGTTGTGCAAAAAGTACTGAAACATTGTTGGGCATATGTATTCTAAAGTTAAGAGATGGTCTCATTTAGCTCATTTAAAAAAAAGTGAAGACATTTTGGAGGACATGTATGAAAACGGTCTAGGTCTAAGACTTTCTTTGTTGTCCATAGCAAATAATCAGAGTTCCCCTTTCATTTTTTACTGCACTATATGGAATGAAAGGTGTGCTCGGATTGGTTGCTATGGGCAAAGTCTTAGACCTAGACAGTTTTCATATGTTCATCCTGAAATTTCAAACAAAATCCAAATATCCCTAAGTTTTTGTGACTAGTGTATATATGCCCTTTACAAGGCTCCATGGATCGAAAAATTAAAAAAATGATGGCCCTTATTGTGACATAAAATTTTTATTTTATTTTTAAAATTAGTGGTATTTAATGTCTGGTTTCCGGTACACAATCTGGTAATAAACCTGAAATGCTCTCTAGGGAGATTACGGAGGGGACACCAGCAAACTATGAATGAGAATAGAAATTATAATTGTTTAAAGCAGTGTTCTCATCTGTGCTTGAGCCCAACTCTCTATTATGTTCTAGGGAGTTCGAGTATAGCTGAACACACCACTCACTTGTACTCAGAATTCCCATGGAACAGAATGGAGAACTGTGTGCAAGCGTGACCGGCTCTCCATTTTGTTCCAAGACTTTTGGACAGCTTGTTACCAAGGTAGGTGTGGGTCTCACAGGTGGAACCTGCACCCATGGGTATTACTATAGCCATAGCAGTCAAAACGGCTGAGGTTGTGGGGACCCCACTCAGAGACAGGAATAATGTACCATTTTGTAGAGAACAAGAAGTTGGTGGCTTTCTGCTATTTAGCACTACTTTTTGGATACCTTGATATAAAGCGGTATTATTTATACCTTTAATTCTTGCTACTTGTGCTGCTATTTCAGTTTACTAGCATTGAGAGGTGGGGCCCCATCTCATTTTGCTATTGAGTCCTATGAGTTCTGGGTACACCTATGCCTGCACCTATGTCACATTAATGACATATACTAACGATATGCCATCAAAGTGCAAGATAGGAACACCCCATTAAGATGAAGTCAGGGTAGATGTTTTTGAGGTTGGAAATAATGGAAGGTAGACGACTGTTGTATTTCAGGATCGTTCATGTAATATTATGACCTGACTTAAGTTACCTATCAAAGGTTAACCTGAAGCTTTCATTTTTGATATGTTTTGTTCCTTTTGCTCTGTGTAACATTCTTCTATTACAAGTCTGTAATTCTTCAAATGGGATGTGGATTTATGGAATATACATGAATGGAATATACAATTTGTACCATTATTGCAAGGCAGTCATGTAAGCATCCTATTAGAGTGAGTGTAATTAAGGAAAGTATGCTGCATGTCATTGTATGAATCATTAACTATACACAAGTGTCAATAAAATTTTAGGAGGAAAAAAGGATTTATTTATTAAACATTTTAACATACCATTTGGTCTAAAAAAAAATTGTCTTCCTCCTAAAATGTTGTTGCTTCTTGTGGTATGTCACATCCTCTTAATATGCCATTAATGTCTGGGATGAGAATACCCCTTTAACCTCTGGAGAGTCAGTTGAAAAGAGGTGGAGTTTATGCCCACCAGAGTCCCAGTTAATACTCTGATGGGCCCAAGCTGTAACACAATAATGTACACCAAATATTTCAGGGCCCCAAATGTTTAGCAAAAGACAACCTCACTTGGAGCTGACTTTAGGATTAGTGAATGAGATATCCTATTAAACCCTGCATTACTGGACTCACAGAAAGTCCTTAAAAGTGGCCCTGCTCATGACCCATATAGGTAGAGGGTGGGCCTTGATAAGTTCCTCTGATGAGCCCAAGGAACTTCAGCCCAACACAGAGTTTGAAGGCGTTATCTGGCACATGAGGATTCTAATGTTGGGTGGTATGGGTAAGACATGATCCCATTAACTGTTCATATTCGTATTAGACAAGCAGATCCTTATATGGGTTTTGCCGCAATCTCATTTCATACCTCCTGCATCCAGCTCTTCAGCTCTGTGTGCTCAGAAGGGGGCGTGTGTGATTTGTTTGAATTGCATATCATGTGACCCAGTAGGATGACATCACCAGGCCTCTCCTCTCTGTAGTCATGTATAAAGCTGTGATTAGTTCAGAGGTAAAGTTTTTGCCTCGCAGCACAAGGGTCCTCGGTTCAAATCCCTGCAGGAACCAGACCTGTGGATTTTTTTTCCTCTTTATCAATGCATGGACCTCATTGAGGTTTCTTTTTCTATTTATTTGCACTGTTTGACTAATTACTAAGCAATACAGAGAACGGCAGTAGAGTAACAGCACCTGGGGTTTGAACACTCAGTAGCTGCCTGAGAGGAGCGGTGATGTCTGACCAGGACTGAGGAGCTCTCATCCCTGGTCGTATCCCCTGGAGACGAGCTGTAAACAATGGGTCACTAAAGGAGCAGCTAAAACAAAAACGATGCAGAATTTTTAATAATAATGATGAATGGTGAAAATGTTTATTATTTAGTTTGCAAGCTTCCCATGTCAATTTTACTTCGTGGCAAAATCCCTTTAAGTAAAATAATGTATTATACTTAGGTGTAATGATAACTGTAGTGATGTGGCTACTACTAACTTGGCACTACTTTTACGCCTGTATACTATGCGTAAAATATAAGGGTCTGTATATATTTCTTAATGGTATCAATCCCTTTCATGTCTAAGCTACTTACCATACACAGTGGAGGTAGGGGAAGTTGAAACGAGCCCACACTTCACAAAACGCTTTATCACTTATCCAGCAGAGTAATGCTAATGTCCACCAAAAGCCGGACATAAGGCCCAACTTGTAAACTCTCATGTTGTCACACCTAGAAGAAATAATGAGATGAAAAGACGCAATAAAGGTTAAATAACAAAGTCACTAAAATGTATTTTTAATACAAACCGGCAAAAATCAAGTCCCCATTATATCATGTTTTGAGGCCATGTCTCTGGTCTCCATCATATACTGCAGAAAGACCATAGGGGTCTACAAGGCAAATTCAGTCTCTCTTGGACTACATTTGCTCTCTTTAAATTCGTATATGCTTTAAAGGGGTTGTCTCACTACACTGATTCATCTTACCTCAGCCCTGTTGTCTTGGTTTCACTTTGAATTCAGGGGTGTGTTTACTGGCTTCCACTAGGCTGCAGTAGAAGCCAGGTCTGTAGCTATTGCATCCTGAGGAGCTGATGCAGCCCATACAAGAGGGGATATCTTAGAATAGGTAGGAGACTGTTAATGGACACATATTGCAAAGTGACTTATTTTTGCAAGATCTTTAACATAAAAAGCAATCCTTGTAGTGAGACACCCCATTTAAGCCCCAGATACAAAAGCATAGTCTAGAAAATTGGGCTTCAGGCAATTCATCTGCCAGCAAAATGCATTTTCTAATAATTAACTTAGCTTATATTATTAAAATTAAGAATCTGTTCACAAATGTCATATCTGAGACTCACATAATGCCTATTGTTAATATAATTAAGTTTTACTTTTGTTGCTGTAGCCAAGCTTAAAAAAATTTCATGTACAATTATTCTGTTCATTTGTTAATATTTAGTCTTCATGTTTTCCGGTATATTAACAGAAAAAGCAAATAATGTTGGGCTGAAATACTTTGACGTATATAAGAGAAGATGAATTTCATTATTGTACAACAGCCCCTACAACTGATAGAATCTTTGTAAAAGAGGACCCCAGCTCAACTTGGCCTCTTCCTCAAGGGCAGGGGTACCATCAGGCCAGCATAAGTAGTTCTCCTGGCTCTGATGAAATTTAAAAATAAGGGGCTTCAGATATGGTGCAAGACAGAAACTGGTAATGGATGGGGAGCCCAGATGCTTTGGTTATATGGGGCCCTGAAATTACTGATGGCAACCCTGCCTATGAGCAATGTGAATCTGCACAGTATTCTATTCTGCATATATACTACAGTATTAGCAAAGAACAGATGGTTTGCTCCTTCTCTCCAAAACTTACTAAAGGTAGAAACCACATACAAAAAATGGGACATTACTCACTCAAAAAACACTACAATTTTTGGGCCATATTCACAGCTCAATGGCTGGACTAGACTGAACCCAGTAGCAGGTATCTCTGGCCCATATGCTACCTAGGAAAAATTAACAGGTGCAGCTAATTGCTGAGCAGCAGCTCACACACCCCGCTGCTAGGGGAAGAATTAGATGATAAAAAACTGCACATAACTTAATACCTGTTCACACCAGCATGCAGAAAAGCCACAGTATAATACATGGGGAGATTGCACAAATGCAAAAATACCAGTAAAACAACCACTCACATACCCTCAATGCATGAGGGGGGTGGTTGCTGGTACTACAATTGCATATAAATAAGGCGATACAGAAGGGTGCCATAAACACAGATACATGTGGTACACCATGCTGGCTTACAACCTCAATCTCCTAGCTCTCACAGAAATTTGGCTCCAGCAATCAGACACCGCGTCCCTTGCCGCTCTCACCTACGGTGGCCTACACTTCACCCACACCCCCAGACCTGAGAACAGGCCGGGTGGAGGAGTTGGCATACTTCTTTCTCCACACTGCACCTACCAGGTCATTCCTCCTGCACCCTCCCTCACTTTCCCCTCCTTTGAGGTCCACACCCTCAGACTCTTTCGGCCATTTTCCATCAGACTCGCGGTTGTCTACAGACCCCTTGGCTCACCCCGCCAGTTTCTGGATCATTTTGCTGCCTGGCTTCCTCATTTCCTCTCTACTGATATACCCACTCTCATCATGGGTGATTTTAACATCCCATTGATGACCCCATGTCTCCTTCTGCCTCTCAGTTTCTTTCACTAACCTCTTCTCTTGGCCTCTCGCAGTTTCCTGACTCTCCAACTCACAAGGATGGGAACTCTCTTGATCTGGTCTTCTGTCGCCTCTGCTCAATTTCTAATCTTACCAACTCTCCTTATGAACTCTCTGATCACAACCTTATCTCCTTCACTATCAACAACTTTCAGCCTTCTCTGGACACACCTACCCATCGCCCATTCCGAAATCTCCGCTCTATAAACACTCAGGAACTCACAGACACCATACAGTCCTCACTGCCCCCAATCTCCTCTCTCTCCTGTCCTGACCTGGCTGTTAAACATTACAATGAAACTCTCACTACCACCCTGGACATATTGGCACCGCTCACACCCCGCACCACCACAGTCAGACACCGGCAGATGTTCCAGGTGTGCTGAGCGTCTGTGGAGAAAGTCAAAGCTACCTGCAGACTTTCTCCACTACAAATTCATGCTCAGGACTTATCACACTGCCCTTCACTGTGCCAAACAAAAGTATTTCACCTCCCTCATCTCCACATTACACAACAACCCTAAACACCTGTTCGACACCTTCCACTCCCTCCCCAGGCCCAAAGCTCAGGCCCCGGTCACTGACCTCTGTGCTGAAGACCTGGCCACTCACTTCAAAGACAAAATTGACAGTATCCGGCAAAACATCACATCACAATCCCCAAATAATACCCATCCTGTCCCTCCCCGCACGTCCTCTAATCTGCTCTCAGCCCTTGACCCGACGTCAGAAGAAGAAGTTTCCAGGCTTCTCCTGTCTGCTCGCCCCACCACATGCTCTAGTGACCCCATTCCCTCCCACCTTGTCCAGTCCATTTCTCCAGCTGTCCTCTCTCACCTCACTACAATCTGTAACCTCTCTCTCTCCACTGGGATCTTTCCATCCTCCTTTAAACACGCGGTTATAACTCCCTTACTGAAAAAGCCCTCTCTGGACCCTTCCTGTGCTGCCAACTACCGACCAGTCTCTAACCTGCCCTTCAACTCCAAACTCCTGGAATGCTTGGTCTACTCTCGCCTAATCCGCTCTCTCTGCTAACACCTCTTCTTGAACCTCTGCAATCAGGTTTCCGCTCTTTACACTCCACAGAAACTGCTCTTGCTAAAGTTTCAAATGAACTACTGACAGCAAAATCTCAGGGTAACTACTTATTGCTGCTTCTTCTGGATCTTTCTGCAGCATTTGACACTGTTGATCTCCACCTCCTCCTCAACATGCTCAGCACCATTGGCCTCCAGAACACCGCTCTCTCTTGGTTCTCTTCCTACCTCTCTGACTGCTCCTTCAGTGTCTCATTTTCCGGTTCAACCTCCTCTCCTCTTCCTCTTCCTCTTGGGGTTCCTCAGGGGTCCGTTCTTGGTCCTCTCCTCTTTTCAGCCCCCATTGGACAAACCATCAGAAGATTTGGCTTTCAGTACCATCTCTATGCTGATGACATTCAACTATACACTTCCTCCCGAGACATCACTCCTGCCCTGCAACAAAACACCAGTGACTGTCTGTCCACTGTCTCTGACATCATGTCCTCTCTCTATCTTAAACTAAATCTCACCAAAACGGAAATTCTAGTCATCCCACCATCTACTAACCGACCTCACCCTGCTACATCTCTCTCCGTGTGTGGCACCACCATAACTCCTAGGCAGCAGGCCCACTGTCTTGGGGTTATACTAGATTCTGATCTGTCCTTCACCCCATATATCCAATCCCTTGCCCGCGCCTGTCACCTGCACCTCAAGAACATCTCCAGAATCCGTCCGTTTCTCACTGTGGAAACAACTCATACTCTCATTGTTGCTCTTATTCATTCTCGTCTCGACTACTGTAACTCCCTACTTGTTGGTCTTCCTCTCTGTAAACTCTCCCCTCTCCAATCTGTCCTGAATGCAGCAGCCAGGCTGGTCGTTCTTTCCAGCCGCTATACTGATGCCTCTACCCTGTGTCAGTCTCTGCACTGGCTGCCTATTCAGTACAGAATACAACATAAACTCATCCCTCTTACCCATAAGGCTCTCCTCAGCGCTGCACCCCCATACATCTCCTCCCTCATCTCTGTCTACCACCCTACCCGCTCTCTCCGCTCTGCTACTGAGTTAAGATTACACACCTCACTCATCCGAACCTCCCATGCCCGTCTCCAAGATTCTGCACGTATTGCACCAGTTCTCTGGAACATGTTACCCCATGTGATCAGGCACACTCACAACCATCACAGTTTTAAGTGCGCTCTGAAAACTCATCCTCTTAGACAAGCCTACCAAGATCCCTAGCTGTTATCCCTCCAAATTCTGTCACACAGTCGTCACTTCCTGCACTTTGGCACCCACAGGTACTTATCTGTATATAGATGTATGGTTGGGATGGCAGGTTCAAACCACTTTTTATGTATACTACCCATATTTATGTAACATGGCTAGACCATTGTAAACCAAGCACTTGTCACCCTTTGTTTCACCCATACACCCTAATAGATTGTAAGCTCTTGCGAGCAGGGCAATCACACCTCGTGTCTCATTTGTCAGTAGCTTTTTTATAATGTAATGTCTGATTTGTCTGTGCTTATTCCCTCTATATGGTAAAGTGCTGCGGAATATGTTGGTGCTATATAAATAAAGATTATTATTATTATTATTAATGACACCCATACTATTAGATTAGGCGGACTGCCCAGCACTTTCTGGATGTCCAACACCAAACACAGACATCCTCTTGTGGAAACCATTCAACGAGAGACAGGACATTTTAATATTTATTAAATTTCATTGTGATAAATTCAGATTGTACCCAAAAAACTCCTGAATATAGTGAATCAGAATACAGCAACGTTTCAGGCAATACGTTGCTGAAGCTTTTTATCAAGCAAAAGTTTTGTTAGTAGAGGCAAAAGGTATAGAAGTGACAGGTGCCAAGTGGGAAGGGCACTGGATACATCAGGTATGCAGCGGTGAGATGCTGAAGACAACGTGTTTAACCATACCATGCTCTGCCTCATACCTAGCTTATCTAGGGTCATTCAAACAAAAAAAAAGCTGTAGGAGCTTTCAGTTTTATAAAATTCATGTTAATTGGGACCCATCTCCTGCTTTCTCATGTCCTCTATTAAAGGTGTTATCTGGTTATTGTTTAAAGGGGTTGTCTCACTACGAAGATTATAGTTGAAAATGTGGGGACCAAAAATCTAAGGATGTACGTCCTTGGTTACTATTGGCAAAGTGCTACGGTTTTAGAAAACGGGCTGGTTTACATGTGCTTAGCAACGGTGTTTGATTACTGGTCAGGGAAGCATTCTGTCCTGCCCAGGTCATGCACATGCAAAGGAAAGGCAGTGAAGAGGAGGGGCAGGGATGTGTGTATTGGCAGGCAAGGATGAGAAGCAGTGAGAGGACATGCAGGGGGGTTGTGTGTATTGTATCCTCTTCACTACCTCTCCTCCATCCATGTGGCTGCCAATACACACATCCCTGTGGCTGCCAATACACCCTCCCCCGCTCTTCAATGCCTCTTGTCCCTGCATGTCGCTGCCAATACACACAACCCCCCTGCAAGTCCTCTCACTTCTTCTCCTCTGTGCCTGCCGATACACACATCCCTGCCCCTCCTCTTAACTGCCTTTCCTTTGCATGTGCACGACCTGGGCAGGACAGAATGCTTCCCTGACCAGTAAACAAACACAGTTGCTAAGCACATGTAAACCAGCCCGTTCTCTAAAACCGTAGCACTTTGCCAATAGTAACCAAGGTCATACATCCTTAGATTTTTGGTCCCCACATTTTCAACTATGATCTTCGTAGTGAGACAACCCCTTTAAGAAATATTTTTATTCTACAGTATCTCACAAAAGTAAGTACACCCCTCACATTTTTGTAAATACTGTATTAAATATTTTCATGGGACAACAGAGATAATATGACACTTTGATACAATGTAAAGTAGTCAGTGTATAGCTTATATAACAGAGTAATTTTGGTGTGCCCTAAAAATCAACACACTCAACACACATCTATCAATGTCTATACTTCTGTCAACAAAAGTGAGTACCCCCCTAAGTGAAAATGGACAAACTGTGCCCAATTTATAATTTTCCCTCTACTGTGTAACGTGACTTGTTAGTATTACAAGGTCTCAGGTGTGAACGGGGAGCGGGGGTGCTACATTTTGTGTTATCGCTCTTACACTCTCTCATACTGGTCACTGGAAGTTCAACATGACACCCCATGGCAAAGAACTATTTGAGAATCTGTCAAAATGAATTCTTCCTCTATATAAAGATGGCCTAGGCTATAAGAAGATGGTCAACATCCTGAAACTGAGCTGCAGCATGGTGGCCAAGCTGTTTAACAAGACAGGTTCCACACCAAAGAAGTTGAGTGCACGTGCTCAGCGTCATATCCAGAGATTGTCTTTTCAAACTAGGAGTATGATGAGTGCTGCCAGTCTTGCTGCAGAGGTTAAAGGGGTGGGAGATCAACCTGTCAGTGCTCAGACCATACGCCACACACTGCATCAAATTGGTCTGCATGGCTGTCATCCAAAAGGAAGCCTCTTCTTGAGATGATGCACAAGAAAGGTCCACAAACAGTTTGTTGAAGACAAGAAGACTAAGTACATGGAATACTGGAACCATGTCCTGTGGTCTGACTTGACCAAGATAGACCTATTTGGTTCAGTTGGTGTGACACGTGTGTGGTGGCAACCAGGTAAGGAGTGCATAGACCAGTGTGTCTTGCTTACAGTCAAGCATGGTGGGGGAGTATCATGGTTTGGGGCTGCATGAGTGCTGCCAGCTATGGGGAGCGAACAGTTCATTGAGGGAACTATGAATGTCAAAATGTACTGAAGCAGAGCATGATCCACTCCTTTCGGAAACTGGGCCGCAGGACAGTATTCCAATATGATAACGACCCCAAATACACCCCCAAGACCACCACTATCTTGCTAAAGAAAATGAGAGTAAAGGTGCTGGAGTGTCCAAGCATGTTTCCAGACCCAAATACTATTGAGCATCTATGGGGCATTCTCAAACAGAAGGTGGAGGAGCGCAAGGTCTCTAACATTCACCAGCTTTGTGATGTCATCATGGAGGAGTGGAAGGGGATTCCAGTGGCTGCAACCTGTGATGATCTAGTGAACGCCATGCCCAAGAAAGTTAAGGCAGTGCTGGAAAATAATGGTGGCCACACAAAATATTGACACTTTGTGCATAATTTGTCCATTTTCACTTAGGGGTGAACTCACTTTTGTCGTCAGTGGTTTAGACATTGATGGCTGAGTGTTGAGTTACACTATTATACAGGCTGGCTTAGGAGACGAGCTGCAACCTATCCTATATACCGGTGATCCAGGAGAGGTTTGGGGTGAGTTGTGCTGACCAGAAGCACAATCTTATAAGATGAGCAAAACACCTTTTGATTAGATAAGAGTAAAATACAGTACATATTACACTAGGAGGCACATGTCTCTTTTTTCTGGTCCCACGGAAGGCACTCTCAGCCGATTTGAGCATTAATTCATCCTTGCAGACCATACATTGTCTACCTTGAAGCAGATGGGATCTTCCAGCAAGACAATGTAACAGGTCACACGGCTAGACAAAACTAACAGTGGCTGAAAGAGCATGACCAAGACTTCCAAGTACTATGCTAACCCTCAAATTCCAAAGACTTTAACTTAATTGAGCTTCTGGAGGACCACCTCTATTGCTTGGTTTGCTCTATGGATCCTCCAGCAGCTGTGGGATGCGGTCAGCATGTCTCCAGATACTGTGACAACCTCCCAGGACTTTAGTGAGTTGCTTCCAGCCTGTCTAGCCGCTGTCTGCGCTGCACATGACATTTACTCTGGATATTAGCTGATGGTCATAATAATGCGACTCGATGGTATATTTGCAGTATTGCACAGAACACCGTTGCTTCTAGTCCTCTGAACAGGCAAGCATTCAACACTAAGGCTATGTTCACATGGCTTATTTGCGGGACGTAATTACGCCGTGTGGACAGGGCGGGGCAGGAGCGGGGGGCCGGCACCTCGCCGGCCCATAGACTATCATTACTAGCGGCGCGTATACGTCCCGTATCTCCCCCCGCGGCGGATTCGCCGAGCAGGGAGAGGAGACATAATCCACAGTTCTCTATGAGAACTGTGGATTACTGTAATGACTGGGAGGTATTCCAGCCGTAATTCGCGCACTACGGCGCATAATTACGGACTGAAATACGTCCCATTTTAAGCCGTGTGAACATAGCCTAAGGGAGATATGTATGAATCGAATGCGTTGAAGTTCATTTTCTCATCTATTTTTCAGTGTTTAATGCGCCTCAATGTATGAAAATGATTTTAATGCGTTCATAAATGGTGTGTAATGTTCATCGCGCCTCGCTTGTGTGTTTGGCGCATTACGGAACATAGGCGCATAGTTAATTCCCCAAACATGTATAAAGGCTATAGATAAGCTGGAAATAAAAAGAAAAAAGTCATTAGAATAGCATGTCAGTGAATAGAAACTATGGTACTGATCTTGCTTGGTGAACCACAGGTCCCAGCAATACCTGTGCTGTGCTGGCTCTTGCTGTATGTAGAATAAAGGGTAAGAGCAGCAAAAACAAATTTCAACTTTAATGTAGTAAAAAATAAAAAAAAAAAAAAATCTGACCAACATAATCAATGGGTTTTTTAATGTAAAATTTGTTTTAGATTCTATTAAATTTAAATACATTTTATAGGAGATATTTTTATATTTTTGGGATATTATCTATTTTTCTATTAATTTTATATGATTACATTTTTTATTAAATTTAAATAATTTAATTTTATATAGTTTGATAATTATCATTAATTACTTTTTATTATTGTACTGGTGTAAGTTGAGGAATAAGGGCCATTTTTTGCCCTAATGGCAAATCTAGCTCCACTTCGACTCAGGCAGACCACATTGAGATAGATCTGCCTGCCCTGCGCCTAGTTTTGCTGGACCACATTTATATATGTGTCTAATATTACGAGTGTGGTGCGACGCCCCCAGAACACCGCCTCATATTAGGTGCATTAGAAAGTGTTGAGTCTTACGAACAATACGCCTAACACATTCATTAGGCGCATTAGATATCATTGCCGGCTCACTTAAGCGCATTTTACGCCAGAAAAGGGTGAAAAACCCAATCATACATGTCTCCCTAAATCTCCTCAAGCAGCAAGATACAAGCAGGAGAGAATATACTGATTACTGAAAAAAAAAATATACAAATGACGTGTGTGAATTCTGAGAAAAGTGTATCTGGTGAAAGCAATATCTGATGGTCTGCAGAAGATGGACAGCGTGACGGATCAGATGTCACTTTTCCAGGAAATGTGAGGCCACATGATTGTGAACAATGACAGTGCTGAAACTGCAGCATTTATCAGCATCTCCAGGGCTGTGCACCCAGGAAGACCGCAGCCGCCAAATACACGAGCCATCCTTCTGTGTCAGGCCATGCATGCTTCTTATTGATTTTTTTTACTCTGTAACCTGTTTACCAACACAGACAATATATAACAATGACATTTATTGAGGAATATATTAAATTATTATTTGTTTGTCTTCTCATTTTAGAAGATGTGATCAATAAGGAACATAACAAACCAATAAAATAGCAATCAGTATGTCCATGTGAATCTTTTAGCATTTTTCACGTGTTCTGCCGCTTTGGAAATTCACAACTGCAAAACATATCATAACCACAGACCTCATTTATATTCATGTATCATCACTGGCATATGTAAAAGAAAGGGGGTGCACTGACATTTTACATTGCAGTACCATGTATTTTTTTTAGTTTTTCATCTGTTACATCATTGAGTCATGAGGCTGCAAGGCAACAGTGCTTACCACTAACCACCATGCTGTAAGGCAGAAGTTCTAACCACTAAGCCAATGTGCTACAAGACAAAAGTACCAATCATTGAATAACAATTGTGCAAAGCAACAGTGCTAACCACTGAGCAACCATGCTAAAGGTCAACAGTGCTAACCACTAGCTATAAAGCTACATAGCTAACCACTGAGCCATAGTGCTGTGAGGCATAGTGCTATCCACTGAACCACCATGCTGCAGGACAACAGTGCTAAACAACAAGCGTATATGCTACAAGGCTAGAAACTAAGCCACCATGCTGCAAGGCAACAGTGCTAACCACTGAGCCACTGTGCTGTGAGGCTAAAATGCTAACTACTGAGCCACTGTGCTGTGAAGTAATAGTGCTAAACATCAAGCCTCCATCCTGCAAGGCAACAGTGCTAACAACTAAGTCACCATGCTGCAAGTCAACAGTGTTAACCACTGAGCAACCTTGTTTTAGAGCAACAGTGTAAAAGGTAAAAGAGATAACCACTGAGCCACCTTGCTGCAAGACAATACAGCTAAACATCAAGCCTCCATCCTGCAAGGCAACAGTGCTAACAACTAAGCCACCATGCTGCAAGTCAACAGTGTTAACCACTGAGCAACCATGTTTTAGGGCAACAGTGTAAAAGGTAAAAGTGATAACCACTGAGCCACCTTGCTGCAAGACAACAGTGCTAAACATCAAGCCTCCATGCTGCAAGGCAACAGTGCTAACAACTAAGGCTCCATGCTGCAAGTTAACAGTGTTAACCACTGAACAACCATGTTTTAGGGCAACAGTCTTAACCACTAAGCCGCTGTGTTGCAAGGCAACAGTGCTAACCACTAAGCGACCATGCTGCAAGACAACAGTGCGAACCACTTAGCCACCATGCTGCACAGCAACAGTGCTAACCACTGAGCCACCAAAGAATGCCATTTAATCACCTTGGAGTTAAAATGTCTGGTGACATTGCTAAACTATTCACAGTTTATAGATGCCGAATCTGGTTTAGATTTGTACACTTACCTCTTGAGTTCAATAATAAGCAGAATTGTACAAGGTATTCCCAGTGTCATTAGAGAGATGCTGTTAATTACAGGCTTAACGAAAGCCAAAACTGTGGTGATTTCCAGAGAGAACTCCGACTACGGCTTTAAATCTCCATCTATGACAAAAGAGATACTCAATGAATATCATAATAGCAAATGTTGTTAATATTCATATTGTCTCAATAAGACATGCATAACTCGTCAGGAAAAGGGGACTACAACCACAGAGGACCACCCTGAACCGACAAGGATCCCTCATTGTGGAGCATTGTTTGCGTGAGTTCCAACTTTGCAGTCTGGTTTGAGGTCTGCTAGAAATCTGGGTGGGCAGCAAGCGGCTTGCGGCTTTAACCATGTAGCTAAAGGTGAATAAAAATTATTACTAAATACATTGCTGTTCTGATTTTGCTTCCTTTCAGAGCTAGAGCAGTTCTTATCTCTTGCTTGTGTACACATGCTTCTCAAGTGGCAGGGATGGTCAAGATGTGTGTCTTAGGAGCTTGTTTATGTTTCTCACTGACAAACTTTATCTCTTTAGAGCTCTGTAGCTTTGGGTTCTGCTTTTAAAATCCCTCCATCACCAAAGTCCCTCTAACAATTTGAGCTAGGAACAGCAGAGCTAAAATATCAGTCACTGCCATAGAACCACCCACAGCCTGAACAGGAAGTGTGAGCCTGAAGCTGGCTGTTAAGAGCACACTCTGTGAAACAGCCAATTAGGAAAACCCCTTTAAGAACAAGTGAGGATTTAGGAAATTCCTAAGGTTGCCTTGAAGTCCTCTCAGATCTGACTAACAGTATTTGATCAATACATTTAAGATTGCTGTAGGAATTACTAGGATCCTCTTGCATTCCCTATAATAAAAATACATAGAAAATTTGTATTTAAGATATTTCCTCATGCATAATTTACATCTTGTAGATCATTGTACTACTCAGTGGAGTAGTGGAGGACGCGCACGCCGGCTCTCTTAGATTTAAAGGGCCACCGCGCCGGTAATTGGTTGATTGCCGGCCACTAACCCTATATAATGGCTCCACCTCCGGTATGCCTCTGTCGAATCCATAGTGCCTGTACCTATGCGAGGAAGCCTTCCAGTGTTCCGGTTTGCCTTTCCCGTGTACCAGTTCTGTTAACTCACGTTCCTCGACCACAATTCTTCGCCGCCTGCCCTGACCTTCTGGCCTGACCCCGACTACGAGATTGTCTACCGTTTCTGTACTGCGTCGCACCTCGGCTGCCTCCGCAGGCAGGTCACATCAGGGGAAACGACCTGGTGGAATCCCGCCGCGGCAAGTCCATCCCGCCTTGCGGCGGGCTCTGGTGAATACCGGGACCCACTTAGACTCCGCTCCCTGGTGTGGCCTGTACCACCGCTTGCGGTGGTCCAGTGGATCCACTACTCCGGTTCGTTACAAGCTTATTTGGATACATTTTTCAGATGCGTATTTCACTCCTTTTTTTAAATTTGGACCCAATGCGTATTTTAGACGCGTAAACACATCTAAATACGTACCAGAAAATGTTGTATATATCTGGATACGTTTTTTAGACTCCAAAAACGCACCCCATTGATTCCTATGGGGATTTTCGATGCATAAAACGGAGCAAGAATTAACATACGTATGTAAAATAGGTATCGTGCAATCGACGGTACGTATATTTGCAGTATTTTCAATCCGCTGAAAATCCGATGGTATACTGTGCTGGATAGACAGCAAACAAATCTGTGCTGTAGTCTATATAGCACAGATAGTTTTACCGTCGGGTTTAAAATCCGACGGAACATGCAACATTTGGCAAAACTTGCTATGAGCTGACCTCACAGAACCGCGCTTAGGCAGTTCACCCCATTCTTTTCTATGGTAGTTCTAAATTTAGTCAAGTGAGTGTGCTCGGCTACATCCAGAACTCCCATAGGACATGAATGTGAGAGAACTGTGCATGTGTGGGCACTTCCCAGCTCTGTGAGGCCGACTCGAAGTGAACTACAAGCTGGCCTCAGAAAGGACTCTGCCAAATGGCAAGATCCCTTTCTTGGGAAGCGGCATGGGATGAACTGCATTAAAGGGGTTGTCTCGCTACAAAGATTGCTTTTTTTGTTAAAGATCTTGCAAAAACAAGTCACTTGGCAATATATGTCCATTAACAGTGTCCTACCTATTCCTAGATATCCCCACTTGTATCAGCTGCATCAGCTCCTCAGGTCACTATAGCTACAGACCTGTTTGATCTATCCTGATAGGCTGCCAGCACTGGTTGCTATAGCTACAGACCTGGCCTCTACTGCAGCCTAATGGAAGCCAGTAAACACGCCCCTGAATTCAAAGTGAAACCAAGAAAACGGGACTGAGGTAAGATGAATCAATGTAGTCAGACAACCCAAATGTCCAATATTTTGGTGCAATATATTGGCAAAAAGTAAGCCAGGCAATAGGTGATATAAAGACAAATGTGTTTATTATGTCAAGCAAGATGCACCAAATGGATCATTCAGCTTGAGCCACTCATTTCAGTGCAGTTTAGACTTGCTGATCTATGTGTATTCTAAGCCTGAAACAAAATTAGTACATTTTCCTTTTCTTGTTCGTTACCTGTCATGACGAAAAACTCTTGGAAGGTGTCTTTTAGGAAACCACATTGCTAAGGCAGACATCAGTACCCACAGGATGGCCAACTCATCAAGCATCTGTCCCAGGAAGCTGAGGGTTGCATGAAAGTATACAGACCCAATGCCTGTAAGAAAAAGAGGAGAAATAGACTGGTTTTACTATTGGTCTGTAGTAGTAATTCAAGTATTTACATACACAGAAAGTATGATTGCGTCTCCCTATCATTTAAACAGGACCACCAATTGCATACAAGCTTGTACATATCAACAGTAGGAGCAAAAGTAAGAAACGGAGTCATATATTTTAGATAAAAATGCCTTCTTTTCGTTTCATCGACTTCCATTTCTCCCTCTCTCCTGCTTTTGTATCTGTGCACTCATTTATAAATCACTAAGGGTATGTTCATCTGGGGTAATTTCGACACGCATTCGCCACGTATTTGCGCTCTAGTACAGGCGAGATGCGTGCTGAAATTACGGTAATGTATGTCTCTCATAGAGAAGTATGGATTACGCCTCCTCTCCCCGATTGTACAATACGATCGCGATTATGCGCTGCGAGTAATGCATATCAATGGGGCTGATAGCCCCCCCATGCCTCGGGAGTACGCGCTGATCAGTGCGACTCCCAAATCAACCGGCGTATTGCGGCATATACTGTACGCGCCGCAATTACGTCGAGTCAGCATACCCTAGGGGAATCTGTCTTGCAAAGAAGACTAATGGCCTTATGTATGAAAACTGTCTAGCAGTAAGACTGTCTTTGTTGCCCATAGCAACCAGAACTCAGCTTTTATTTTCCAGAGCACTATATAAAAAGAAAGCTGATCTCTGGTTGGTTGCTATGATCCCTGATTGGTTGCTATGGGCTCTTATTGGTTGTTTTGGGCAACAAAGACAGTCTTACTGCTAGACAGTTTTCATACATAAGGCCCTAAGTCCCTGCTTAAAGAGGTTGTCTCGCTACAAAGATAAGCTTTTAACATGTTTGGAACACTAAATGAAGACGTTTTCCAAATATATTGCATTGTTCGTTTTTTTTTTTGTTAAGGAGCTACAAGAAGGTGATTTTATCACCTTCTGTGCTCTCTCTGGTTCCCCAAGTGACAGAACTGTGTACTTCTCCTCCCCTGCTGTTTATTCTCTCTGATAGCAGGGAGTGACGTCATCACACAGGTCCCCAACAGCACAGAACTCTGGACAGTGAGAGCTTGTTTGTTGTCTGATCTTACAGACACAAGCCAGTAATTACTTCTTTTTACTTTAACTCAGAATCTTCCCTGGTCCTGACAGCATGAGATTTATCTAATTAGCAGACGTCTGAATACACGGAGCTCATATGCTAATTAAAGACAACTTGACCAGGAAGTAACAGAGCAAAGCAGCATTATTTCATTCATGCATCCTATGAAACTTTGAGATGAGACAACCCCTTTAACTGAGACCTCAAGTAAGTTTTATGAAGAAGGAAGGGGAGGATATGAATGTGAAAGTAAGAGACGCAAACTCAGGCAGCAGCATTGAGGACATAAGACAGCCATAAGAAGCAATGTAGCTGTGAGTACAGCACTGAGTTACGATAAAGCACCCACTATGCAGCCAGACCCATCTTTATGTGTCTGTCTTTCCTTCTCTTCCCTTCCCACAGACTTCTATAAGCAGCTGTAATCTCAGTTCTGAGTGAAGCAGGAATGAGTTCTCTTCTGGAAGATGGATAGTGATTTATGAGTGAACTGATAAGAAAGCAGGATGGAGGAGAAAAGGAGGCTGAAAAGGAGAAAAGAAAAGGAGACCAACGCATTTTCCTATAATATATATCATTTATAATATATTTCCTACAATATATTACAATGTTGCTTATCTTTGTACTGTTGACTTGCTATATAATTTGCAACAATGTAACAATGACTCATTTGCAAATGAAGCCGAATATATTTTAATATACTATACTGCTCCACTTTGAGATGTGACCACATGCAGTATATACACTCACCGGCCACTTTATTAGGTACACCTGTCCAACTGCTCGTTAACACTTAATTTCTAATCAGCCAATCACATGGTGGCAACTCAGTGCATTTAGGCATGTAGACATGGTCAAGACAATCTCCTGCAGTTCAAACCGAGCATCAGTATGGGGAAGAAAGGTGATTTGAGTGCCTTTGAACGTGGCATGGTTGTTGGTGCCAGAAGGGCTGGTCTGAGTATTTCAGAAACTGCTGATCTCCTGGGATTTTCACGCACAACCATCTCTAGGGTTTACAGAGAATGGTCCGAAAAAGAAAAAAACATCCAGTGAGCGGCAGTCTGTGGGCGAAATGCCTTGTTGATGCCAGAGGTCAAAGGAGAATGGGCAGACTGGTTCGAGCTGATAGAAACGCAACAGTGACTCAAATAGCCACCCGTTACAACCAAGGTAGGCAGAAGAGCATCTCTGAATGCACAGTACGGCGAACTTTGAAGCAGAGGGGCTACAGCAGCAGAAGACCACACCGGGTGCCACTCCTTTCAGCTAAGAACAGGAAACTGAGGCTCCAATTTGCCCAAGTTCATCGAAATTGGACAGTAGAAGATTGGAAAAACGTTGCCTGGTCTGATGAGTCTCGATTTCTGCTGCGACATTCGGATGGTAGGGTCAGAATTTGGCGTCAACAACATGAAAGCATGGATCCATCCTGCCTTGTATCAACGGTTCAGGCTGGTGGTGGTGGTGTCATGGTGTGGGGAATATTTTCTTGGCACTCTTTGGGCCCCTTGGTACCAATTGAGCATCGTTGCAACACCTTGTGGAATCTATGCCACGAAGAATTGAGGCAGTTCTGAAGGCAAAAGGGGGTCCAACCCGTTACTAGCATGGTGTACCTAATAAAGTGGCCGGTGAGTGTATATATAGACATCATATTTAGTACTCAACATAAAGTGTGAGTACCTATACTAAGTAGCTGTTACTTCTCGGTTAAAGGGGTATTCCCATCTGGGGAAGTACGATTACTTAGATTTCTGAGTATAGCCAAACATACTTCCACTCCATTCTCTTAGGCCACTTCAGGAAGCTATGAACTCCTATTTTTTCCAGATGGGAATACCCCTTTAATATGTAGCGTTAAAGGGGTGGTCTCACAAAGCAAAGCTAAGAGCAGAACTTGCACGAGGAGGGCAGCGCTTGCGGTCGTCCTTCTCATTCACTTCTAAATGATTTCCAAATATACCCGAGTGTGTGCATTTGGGTATATTCAGAAGCTCCATAGAAGTGAATGGATGGGATGGCCACAAGAGCCGATCTGTGCAGTACACTTTGCTTCATGGTAAAACCCCCTTAAGGCTCAAGATGTATGTATCACCCTTAGGACAATAGAATACCGTACAGCAGCATTATTTAACGTGTGGCTCTCCAGCTATTGTAAAACGGCTTTACTTTTTGCGCACTGTCAGTGCATGTCAGGCATGGCAGTTTTGCAATAGCTAGAGAGCCATGGTTGGAGATCACTGATACACGATATATATTATAGAAATCCTTTCATCATTTACAAGAACAATCATCTCTTATGAATTATGCTCTGTGTCCATACAATTTGCCATTGACAGGTCCCCAATGTGAAACCTCACCAAAAACCTCCTTAAGAATAAGTTCACACAAAGGATTTTAATGCCGAGAATTTCACGTCCGATTTTTTCTGATTGGAAAACCCGACATGTGATAGTAATAGTATCTCTCCTGTATATCTAAGTGAATAAGAAATGGTGGTAGCAAAGTGGCTTTGCAACACTGGGGTGCTGACAAATGTGACTGTAAGGTTATGTCTACACAGCACTAGTTCCTGGTAAGATTTTTGGCGGATTCAGTATTTAGAATCCGTCGAAAATCTGACTGTAACCAGTGCTCCACAGACCCAATGGAAAATCCATGCTGTAGTCTACACAGCACCGATTTTCCGGCAGGAAATCCAAAAACCGACCATGGTTTTTGGAGCAAACTTATGCCAAAAACCATAGTACAGCGAACTTACAATAGCGTCACATTTTCGACGCTGCGTAGACACAGCCTAACGTAGGGGTAAACCATGTATCTACTTTAAAGGGGTTTTGCCAAGAAGTGATTTCCTCACCTGACAGGCTGAGAGTCCCCTCTTGAGGCTTGAAAAGGGGGCGTTGTGTTTCTGTGTTTTAAAAAACAAGTACCTCCTTTGTGATGTCATCGCTCAGCCTCCCATGCACGCTCCTGATATTCAGTCTCTGTACTTGAGCAAACATGTTATTTGGCTAATCCACAGAGAATAACTGTATTGTGCACAAGCTTTACAGGTTTTGTTTTCTCCCTCTTATCTGCTCAGGAGAGAAGATAAGCTCTGAGCAGGCAGCATTCTTTCATTTGTTCACAAACTGCTGCGGGGAGAGGGGGGTGGAGGGCTGAGCAGGGAGCCAGGGAGAGTCTGCATGTTTACTCAGATAATTGCATTACAACCAGTGGATTCTCTATACAAAAGACACAGGATCTTTACTCCCCAGTCCCTTCACAGTTCGTTTATGTTCCCTGCCATCAAATAAGAAGTGCAAACAACACAAGGGCGGCTAAATTAGCTCCTGTCCGCTCCTGGTCGTATCTAAGGTAAACAGTCAGAAAACTGTAAGGAAGGCTGTAGCTCTTACAGGCTTCACTTTTTTTAATGACATATATTTAGAAAAGTGATTAAATACCCATTTTGTAGGATACCACGTCAACATTAGATCGTGGCAAAACCCTTTTAAGACCCCTGGAGAGAGGGGGGGCTAGTAATATGTGGTCCCACAACCTTTTCTACTGGTTAGTTACACAAAACTACATTGCTAGAAAAAATAGGGTTCCAGAAATTAGCCCTGTGGTCGAGTAAAATAAGCGGAGTGGTAAACACACACCGGGTCTTGTGTGTCAAAATTCATCACTTTTACCAAGAGCCCATTTTAAGCTTTGTTATGTATGCCACTGACTAGTTTGCCTGTTTCTTCTGTGTTTGTGTGGGTACTCTAGTTTCCTTCCGCACCTAAAAAACACACTGATAGGGTAGTTTGGAATTTAGATTGTGAGTTCTAATAAGTAAAATGTTCTTCATGATGCTCATTACATAAATAACCTATTCACCTTATAAAAATGTATGTTACCCAAAGTCTGCAACATTGGGGTGCTGGCAAGGAGGAGCAAACCATGCAGCTGCTGTTGGACCCTTGGAGAGACAAGGACTAGTAAGGTGTTAAAGGGAATATGTCGCCAATGTTTTTTTACTTATTAAATCAAGCCCCTGATCCATATACTTTTCCTCTCAGTTTTTATTTCCTGATTGTAGATTTCTCAATTCAGCCGTCTATATATGATTGTGGGGAAGACATTCTTGCTTGCACTGCTTTAACAGCAGTCAGAGAGATACTTTACAGCAGCTTCATGCACATAGCATTCTTAAGACAGATTCTGTCCCATAGACTTGTATAGGAGAGTTGTCACTGTAAGGGGAGAGGAGAGGGGGAGCTGTGACATCTCCTCTTGTGACTGGTGGATTCTGTGTTATCTGTACACAATGGTGTCTCCTTTCAGGTTGACCCTGCTTTTACTGATAATGAGCACACTGCTGAAAAGCTCTCTAAACAGAACAGGAAGTGTCAGACTGTTATTAGGCTTAGTGGCCAAAGTGAAAACTGCAGGATTTAAAGGGCTTTTGCCACGATGTAATGTTGACGTGGGATCCTCCAAAAAGGGTATTTAATCACTTTTCTAAATATATGTGATTACAAAAATTGCAGCCTGAGAGAGCTACAGGCTGCCTTACCTGCCCTTAGTTACTTCAAAGCTTCTATTAGATACGACCTGACAAGAGCTGCTGGCCGGGCTTGCGCAGAGAAAGCTTCTTATCTGATGAGACGCAGCTGCAGAAGCTTTCAAGGCACGGGTAGAAATATGTTGTTTTTTGGATATAGAATCCACTAGTTGTAGATCTGAGTAGATCCCTGCTTTATCTGATGACAGAGAACATGAAGAAGCTTTCAAGCTGCTGTGGAGAAAGCTGTTGTCTTTTGTATACAGAATCCACAAGTTGTAGTTTGATTATTTGAGCGAGCATTTCACATGATCCCTTATGCAGCTCTGTGCTCTGGCAGTCTGTCTCTCTCTTGCTTCTTAGCAGATAAGGCACGTCCTGGCAAAACCCCTTTAAGAGTTATTAAAAAAAATATTGAAAGTGATATGGAAAATTTAAAAAAAAGAACCAAAAATTCCTAAAGAATGTGTTTAAACAATAAGTCATTTTTTGATGACACATTCCCTTTAATCACAATATACCATTGGGAATATTTTAGAGACAAAAGAGTGACCACTAAATACACAATTAACTACTTTGCCAAGGGCAAACTGATGACGCCAGGGAGCTGGTAAAACATGTCGGGGAGGTCAGGCACAGCATTTTAATTTTTGACTCTATACCCTCTTGATTAACCCACTGCAGAGGGTTAATATTTGAGCCTTGGATATCTTGAACTGCCCATTACAATAGGGACTCTTGGTCCAGCCAGATGATTTTCTATAGCTAGCAAGTCACCTTATATATAGGGTCTTCACTCGCCAATGTTTATGTGGCAATTTAGTACTTATTAGGATTGTCTAATTAGGATTGTTAGGGGTTGTCTCGCTACAAAGAATAGCTTTCAAATTGTAGGAAACACAAAATAAAGACATTTTCCAAATATATTGCTTTGTTCAGCTGTTTTTGTTAAGGAGATACAAGTAAATTTATCACCTCCCTGGCTATTTCTGTTCCCTCAGTGACCGACCTCTATACAGCTTTTCCCCTGCTGTTTGTTCTATGTGATAGCAGTGAGTGATGTCATCACATAGGTCATGGCAGCCTCTGTGCTGCTGGGCAGTAAAAAGCTTGATTTATCTAAAGTAAACAGCACTAAACAGGGCTTTTGTTTGAGGGATCAGATGAAAACTCCTGCTAGCAGTTCTGGAGAGCTTCTGAGCTAACTTAAACTAATTAGCAGAATGAAAACACAGAGTTGAATACACCATGGAGCTGTATGCTAATTACAGTCAGTCTGACCAGGAAGTGACAGGGTATTTCATTCATGCATCCTATGAAACTCTGTAGGGAGACAACCCCTTTAAGAAGAGGAATATCCTTTTTGCTTTAGCAATTTCATCTACTGAGCTAGATATATTAGGCTAGTTGTATTATTAGGAGAGGGTTTAGAGTTAGTTTTTAAAGTAGTGAATATAGAGATGTAATTAATGAATATAAGAATAAAAGTTTTACTGTAGTTTAAGAGAGTCAAAAAGAGTTAAAGTTTGCCCTTGGCAAAATAGTTAATAGTGTAGTACAGTGTTGTCCCAAACCTTGTTCTACTGGGTGGCCAGAACCATTGCAGGTCTACACTACATTACTAGAAAAAAAAGAGGTTAGGACTTAGATCTAGTCTTCAACAGATTAAACGTATAGCACATGAATAGTTAATTCCAGAAGGAAAGTGCATTGTATATCTTTTGCTCAGGAAAAACAATAAGAAATGACAACAGTGATGACGCCGCGTCAATAGAAAAGAACAGAACCTGCATCACTACAATGTCATGTGTGGTATGCACTAGGGTCAGATACATGAGCCTGACAATACCCGGAACTTCAAGGCAGACAGCTTGAAAGCAATTGTTTTGCTAGAATATTACGCACTGAGGTCCAGGATATAAACACTGACCCGCCGTTGTGTTGTACTAATCTCATGCCAGGCATATGTGCCTGGTAGAAATGCACGGTGCAGGAAGCCCAGAAGAATTCTTTCCCATATAGGTCATGTTTAGGAGACCCCCAGGGTGACACTTACCAACTACTACGAGCAGCGTCCAGATCAGATATATCCCGCTGTTGAAGCAAGTGGCATATTGACGGAACAGGCACATGCATATGGGTGGCAGCACAAAAAACAAAATGTTGCTGATCTATAACATGAAAAAGAAAGTCAAAATCAAAATCAAAGAGTAAAGCAAATAAATACATGTAAAGCAAATCTAAAAAATAAGAGTACAGTATTATAATAGAAGCAATCGGTGAAAGCGAGAAGTGTCAAATATCACTTCAACTGTGCCACAGTCCGGACCCGTTCAGCTATCTAGAGATTTGTCGTATGTAGAGCAGATGTCAACATTCCTTATAACATATCATACAGCAAATATTATCATAATGATTAATAAGTGATTAATTCACATTCCCCATATTACGTATTTTAATTTTTATTTCACTGATCTAAATCTCTGCTCATTCGAGGCTTAGGAGTCCAGCAGGCAGTCTCACTCACACAGTGATTGACAGCTATCTCTGTATGCCCACTCACGCAAGGGAGACAGTCAATCACTGATAAGACCGCCCACTGGACTCCTAAGCAAAAGAGTGGCATGTAATCTTAAATTTTATGCAGTTAAAGGGGACCGGTCAAGTTGAACTTGTATCTGATCTACCAGTATCATGTTATAGAGCCAGGGTAGCTGAGCAGATTAGTATATAGTTTTATAGGGAAGGATGAAGTAGAACTTGTATTTTGTTCTTTTAAATCTCAGTTTTTTCTGGGTAAGGAGTGTAGGAGGCGGTCTTAGATTACTTTTTATAACTTTTATTTCTTTGATTTAAATCTATGCTCATTTTGGGCTCTAGATTCTGGCAGGGGTCTTGCTCTTTGATTGACAGCTATTTTTGTATGAACACTCACACAAGGAAGGCAGTCAATTACTGGTAAGCCTGCCCACTGAACTCCTAAGCATAGAAATGGCATGTACAGGCAGTCCCCAGGTTACAAATGGGATAGGGACTGTAGGTTTGCTCTTAAAGGGGTTTTGCCACAAAGTAAAATTGACCTGGGAAGTTTGTAAATTAAATAATAAATATTTTCATCATTCATCATCATTAAAAATTCTGCACTGTTTTTGTTTTAGCTGCTCCTTTAGTGATCCATTGTTTACAACTCGTCTCCAGGGGATACGACCAGGGCCGAGAGCTTCTCAGTCCTGGTCGCACATGCTCAGTCATCATCTCTCCTTCCAGACAACTACTGAGTGTTCAACCTCAAGTGCCGCCATTCTTTTCCCGTCCTCTGTATTCCTTAGTAATTAGTTAAACAGTGCAAATAAATAATACAAAAGAAATCTCAATGAGGTATGTGCATTGATAAGGAGAAATAAAATCCACAGGTTTGGTTCCTGCAGGGATTTGAACCTAGGACCCTTGTGCTGTGAGGCAAAAACTTTACCTCTGAACTACAATGTAGCTACTCACAGCGCTACATATAAACAGACCTTTCTTTGACTACAGAGAGGAAAGGCATGGTATGTCATCCTGCTGGGTCACATGATATGCAATTCAAACAAATCACACACGCCCCTTTCTGAGCACACAGAGCTGAAGAGTTAGATATAGGAGGTATGAAATGAGATTGTGGCAAAACCCCTTTAAACTGAATTTGTATGTAAGTCGGAACAGGTATATTTATTAAATATAACTCCAGCACAAAAGTTTTCTTTTTATAGTTTTGGATAGTGCAGGGAAGATTTTTTACATTGGTTTTACTGTCTGTGCCCCTGTTAAGAAGATTTCATCTCATATTCACCTCATGTGCTGCTGCGGCATGCTGGAACTTGTCATTCCATGGCTACTATCTGCAGTGGAACATAGAACTACAAGTGCCAGCATGCAGCATAAGTCTCCGTTTGTAACTAGGGGGCAGATGTAAGTCGGAAGAGTGTAAGTCAAAGACTGCCCGTAATCTGAAATTTTAAACAATTAAAAGGAACCTTTCAAGAGGACCATGCATCTGATCTGCCAGCATCATGTTCTAGAGCAGGAGGAGAGGGAAATATTCAACAGAACTTGTATTTTATACTTTTAATTGACTGCTTATTCTGCGGTAAAGAGTCTAGTAGGTGGTCTTATGTTACTTTTTATAATTTGTAATGTCATTGATCTAAAGCTCTGCACATTCTGGGCTGGGAGTCAGTCACTGAGAAGACCGCCCACTGGACTCCTGAGTATACACAAGCAGGGATTGAAATGATTAAAAAACAAGTTTTTTCCCCACAAATCTATATATCAATCTGCTCAGCCTCTTCAGCCTCTTACATGCTGTTGGCAGATCAGATAGCATGTTCAGCGTGACAGGTTCCCTTTTAATGGTGTATTTGTCTACAACATTGTATAGGGTAGAGTTCACTTGATTCATGGAGTAATATTCATACCTTGCATGAACGTGCTTCAAATTGCATTATAGTCTGCAGATGAATGTTTCTAAATATTACTGCTTTTATACCTGCTGCTTTTAATATTAGTATACGCTTTATGATTTGTGTATTAGTGCTCGATGGTGTCTGGAACTATGTACATTCAGCTATTTTGTGTGAATTTCAATGCTACATTGTACATGTGAAAAAGCATGAGAATGTATGAAATTCTAGCCTGTCATAGACTAAACAGCACATAATGGTCACATACAAGAATTTTTGTCACATCAAATCTAAGGTTGCTTATATAACAAGGTTGCAGAGCAGTCACAACATGGACTGACGTCATTTTTTGAGAAAAAAAGTGAATGTGATTATTAACATTACATGAAGCTAGTTGGGCAGGAAAAAATGCCTGGAAGTGTTGACAGGGATATAAATTGTCTGCTATCTGATATAAAGTCAACATCTGATAAAAACATGATGTATCTCCTGTGGCTCTGGCGACATAAAGGACACAAGGAGCAGAACACTTTGATCACTTTGCCAATGCAATTATTTGCCTTTTGGGTAGTAATTGCTAATGTTTTAGTTGATAGTAAATCTTTCCACTGCTATAAGAAGTCCCTTAAAGGGGTTGTCGCACTACAAGGATCGCTGCTTTTTATGTTAAAGACCTTGCAAAGTCAAGTCACTTTGCAATATATGTCCATTAACAGTGTCCTACCTATTCTGAGATATCTCCTCTGCATCAGCTCCTCAGGTCTCTACAGCTACAGACAAGCTTGATCTATCCCGATAGGCTGCCTGCACTGGTTGCTATAGCTACAGACCTGGCTTCTACTGCAGTCTAGTGGAAGCCAATAAACGCCCCTGAATTGAAAGTGAAACCAAGAAAACATGACTGAGGTAAGATGGATCAATGTAGTGAGACAACCCCTTTAAATGTGACTCTGCCTACTGGTTAAACAGAGGTACTGCGTTACAGAGATCCCTTTAGAAAGGCTGTTCTTGCCATATTAATAAGTGTACATTCTATAGGCCAGATCCAGTTAGCTTTACATCCAGAATGGCCGGTAAAATATACATTATACCGGGTACTTAGATTCCCGTCCATACAGGCCTGGCATATATCTATGCATTTACCAATCATCCATAATATTAAAACCTAATTTCCTGAAGGTCTCCCTCATGACCCCAAAACAGCTCCAACCCGTTGAGGATTTGACTCCACATATCACCTCCATGGATTGGACTTGTTTTTCTGAACAATACACAGATGCTCAGTCAGGTTGAAATCTGGGAAATTCGAAGGCCAAGTCAACGCCATGAATTTTTTTAGTATGTGCACACGTGGCGCAAGATGCCGGGTGTTTAAGAAGTATGTGCTAGCCAGCGGGTACTTCTAAATCTAAAATGTTGGGAGTGAGGGGGGCAACCCCATTCACTTCCATTGTCCCGGCGAGCTTAATCACTCATGAGACAAAAGTTTACCTAGTTGCACGCCGTGTGAATATACCTCTTGTCATTTCTGAACAGTTTTGCATTTTAGGCGGGGTCTTACCAACTAAAGAGCCCACCATCTTTGGGGGACTAGGTCCTATAAGGGGATATTTGGACGTAACTTGGGTATTCTGGTCTGTTTAGGTAGGGGGACGGCAACTAACATCCAATATCCCCGGGCCCAAGGTTTTTAAAAGCAGAAAATTACCTTTCCCTTTTTTCCAGGTACGAAACAATAAACTAATACATGAAAAATGTTTATTAGACCGGGCCATATTCTTCCATTGCTCCATGTCTAGCTCTGATGCTCAGGTGCCCATCGAAGGTGCCATGGACAGTGGACAGAGGTCAGTCTGGGCCCTATACAAAGCAAGGTGCAATGCCATGTGTGTTCTGACACCTTTCCATCACAGTCAGCAATAACTTTAGGGTCGGACAAAAATGGCTTGACGTTTGTTTCCCCACAAACAACGTGACCCTTAGTATCCACACAACTCAGAAAGGGGGCCTTTAATTTACAAAACCCTGGGTTTAAGAAACCAAGACCCCTGCCTAATGGGGGGGGGGGGGGGGGGGCCCCAAAAACAACCGGGCCCCCCAAAAGCTTTCCCCCCCCATTTGCCCGGGGGGAGGAGCAGGTTTTTTAATAAAAAATTTTAAAGGCTTGACCCTGAGAAATTGGGGTTTGCCAATGGGCTCCGGGGATTGGTTTTTTGCCCATGGGGGTGACAAAAAAAAAAAACAGGAATTTTTTGGGCCCAAGGGGTTTTAAAAAGGGCCCTTTAAAGTTCACACGATTACTGGGGCGCATCCAAAATTTGAGATCTTGGATTTTTTGGCATTTTGTCCATTGACTTTAACCCCTTACCACCGGACCCAGTTTTGGCCTCTCTGACAGAGCCCCATTTTTAAATCTGTCATGTGTCATTTTATTGAGAATAACTTTTTGACACTTTAACCTATCCAGTATCAGAATGGTTCCCCTCTGACACATTTGTGCTTAAAAGTAAAATTTTGGGGCCCAAAAAAAATGCTTGTTTATTTGTGAAAAATACAAATTACGTGAAAAAGGAAAAATTTACCATTTCAATTTCAAAAATTTCTGCATGAAGACAGATTTTTATTCCACTAAAAATAGTTTATAACACATCTAAAATATGTCGCTGTATTGGCTCATTTTTTTTAAATGCCTTTTTTCTTTACGACATTAGGGGCTTAAAATTGTAGTAATTTTCAAATTTTCAAAAAAATTTGCAATATACATTTTTAAGGCCCCGCCCAATTCTAACGTGACTTTATTGACCTGTTTTTTAGATACCCCCAAAAAAAACCTCATCTAAAAATTACACCCCTAAAGTTTTCAAAACCGCTTTTTAGAAGTTATTAACCCTTGGTTTTCACAAAATTAAAGCAAAGGGAAGTAAATTTAAAAATTTTCCCTTTTTTTGCAAAATTTAAATTTTTTAATACATTTTGCAAGAAACGGTAAATGTGACAGGGAAAGAAACTTAATATGATTCCCCAAATTTTCTCCCGTTTTCAGAGAATCCCATATGTGGCCCTATGCATTATTGGGCCCCCCACAACCCCAGAATAAAAAAAGGCGCACCACCGGGACTCTGGGGTCTCATTTTCATTACGTTTTATTTAGGGGCCATTTCAAGTTTGCGACACCCTAAGGTTCCAAAACTCAATAAATACCCCTAAAAAACCCCATATTGGAAAAACTAAAAACCCCCCTTAAGGAATATACCCGGGGGTGCAGTGATCTATCGCCCCACAGGCTTTTCAAAAAATTTTTTTAGCTTGGGCTCGAAAATAAAAAATAAATATTTTTTTTTAAATAATTGCAATTTTTAGCAAAAATTTTTAAATTTTTTACAAGGAACTTGGAAAAAAACCCCCCAAATTTTGGTTTACGCATTTCTTCCAATTGGCAATCCCTACAGTGGGGGTAAACTCTGTTTGGGGGGCATGGCAGGGGGAACAAGGGAGGGAGGCTATTTGGGTTTTTTCGCACAGATAGGTGGGGGCCATTCGCACGCAAACCCCCAAAGTACTAAACAGGTGAAACCACAAGAATTAACCCATTTTGGATTTAAAACACCCCTCAGGGGTCCACAAGGGTGTATTGTGATTTTGGCGCACAGTTTTTTCCGTAGTTTTTTTTTTTAGCATTGGGCCATGGGGAAAAGGAGGGGAAACCAGTTCCGCCATTGTTTTTTTTGGACTTCGTTTTTACAGTAATTTCCCCAACGGATAAAGACGCATAAAATTTCTATGGGGGGCGGCAATTACAATGAAAAAATTTTTTTTATATTTTTTATTTTATTACTTTTAAAACCCAAAAAACGAGTTTATAAAAAGTTGCTTTTATGTTGCCTTTTCTACAGCCATACTTTCTAATTTTTTTCATATGGGCGCTGTGGGGTTTTTTTTTACAGATGATTTGTTTTTTTTGGTACCATTTTCGGGGGGGCATGTGATCTTTGATCACTTTTTATAAGGTTTTTGTGAGGCATTTTTTACCCCCAAAAAACAGCTTCCGGGAGTGTTTTTTATTTTTTTTTTTACGCGGGCACTGTGCGGTAAAAAGACATGCAGTTTTACCACAGTTTAACGTTTACAGCGATACCACATTTTTATAAATTTTTAATTTTTTTAAAATGCTTTTACACAAAAAAACACTTTTAATTTTAAAAGGAAAACACGTTTTTTCATCACCCCTGGGCTGAAGCCATAACTTTTTTTTTTTTCTGTTTATGGGGCTGTATAGGGACTTTTTTTTGCGGGATGATTTTAAAGTTTTTTATTGGAACTTTTTGGGGGGCAAGACTTTATATCGCTTTTAAATCCGTTTTTTTGGAAAGGGAGGGTGAAGAAAAAAACGCAATCCAGGTTTTTTTTTTTTTTTTTTAAAGGTTTACCGGCAGTATCCGTGACAATTGTTTTTCTCTGGGGTTGGAAAATACGGTGATACCCAATTTTTTTTATTTTTTTTATTTGAAACACAATTTTTTTTGAAAAAAAAGTGTTTTTATTGTGTAAAACAATATTTATTGCATGCTATCTTTTAATACCAAACTTTTTAATTTTTTTCCTATACAGAGCGTGTAAGGGTTTTTTTTTTTCGGATAACTGACATTTTAATTGGGATCACTTTGATGTTGATATAGTTTTTGATGACTTTTTACTCCCTTTTTTGTGCTGCAGGGTGAACAAAAATCGCAATTCTTGACTTTGGGGTTTTTTGGGGGGGTTTTTTTACGGGGTTCACCGTACGGGTTTAATTTAAATGACGTTTATGGGTGGGTCGTTACGCACGGGCGATACCCAAAAGGGACTTTATTTATTTTTGCCCCTTTTTTTGGGGGGATTGGCTTTTGTAAAGGGAAAAAGGGCGATGTACGGGGTTTTTTATTTTTTTTTTGTGTTTGGTTTTACTTTTTTACACTTTTTTTTTTACTTTTTCACACTTTTTTTTCACTTTTCCCCCCCGGGGGGAATTGGGGATGAACGATCGCAAATTCGTCAGACCAGCTGTTTTTCTGGTCTCCATGACAAATGTCGTCACCTGCCCACAATGCATTTGGGCATCGTGACGTCCCAGACAACCCCGGTGCCCGTCATCACGTCCGGCTTTCCTTTTTGGAGACCATAAAAGGTTGCTGAAGCCCCCCTTTTCTGCGCCGGATCGCGGGCAGCAGGCTCCCCCCGGCCGTGTGGATGCGGCATATCCAGCGAAAAAACCGCTGGGGTTTTTGCCCGATTTTTTGCCTGGAGCCCAAGATCCGCTTGACCCCACTCAAAACCAATTTGCGGGAACCCACCCGACATTGCCTAAAGAAAAATGTCGTAAGGGGTTTAAAGAATGAAGGCAAAATCTGCATATAACACTTTTCTGCAGCTTTTGTTGCAGATTTTTCTACATTGCCCCCAATGGGAGAAACCAATATCCGCAGTAAAATCTGCAACAAAACCTGCAGCAAATCCATGTTGTGTGATTCACCAGGCCTGTTTCCACGGCTTTTTTAGGGCGTATTCAGTCCGTAACGCGCCGTACTTGCCCCCAAAAAACGGCTGAAATACCCCGTCATTGCGGTAATCCACAGTTCTCATAGAGAAAATATGGGTTCCGTCTCCTCTCCCTGCTCGCAACAATAAGGCGAGTGGGGAGAAAGTTACATTCTGCTTATTCACGGCGTATACATGCCGTGGATAATGCATGTCTATGGGGCCGGCGAGCTGCGGCACCCCCACCCCCCCCCCGCCTCGCCCCCGCTGCACGGCAGCCGACGTAATTGCGGGTGAAATACGTCCCCGCAATTACGCCGGCAATAAGCCGTGTGAACATTGCCTTAGGCTATGCTCTCACACGGCAGTAATTGCGGGACGTATTTCGCCCGCAATTACACCGTGTGCTCGGGAGCGGGGGCGGGTTGGGCCGGGTGCCCGCCGGCCCCATAGACATTCATTATTCTCGCCGCGTATACGCCGTGAATAATTGACATGTCACTTCTCTCCCCGCTCTACGAGAACTGTGGGTTACCCTAATGACTGGGACGTATCTCGCCCCATATTGAGCGCAGTACGGCGCAAAATACGGAACGAAATACGTCCCAGTTTTAGGCGTGTGAACTTTGCCTTAAGGTCAATGAAAAAAAACTGCAGTAAGATCTGCAACAAATCCCCCCTAAAAGTTGGTCATCTGCTTCAGTCGTAGGCTAGGTCTACACGGCATTGGACAAAAAACCCACTTTTTGTCCAGTGCATGTCAAAAACAGCAAAAAAAGGGCAGTTTTTTCTTGTGTTTTTTTTTTTTTTGCAGAAATGCACAGAATTAATTGCTGTGGATTTGTAACAAAAAAACTAACCGAAAAAGTCTAGCGGTTTACATAGACTTCAATAGTAAGTTTTCTGCCCTCTTTGCATCGTTTCAAAAAACGACTGGTAGCAGAAATGAGCAGAAAACAAAAACATTCTGTGGAGACTACAGAACGTTTTTACTATTAGGCCATGTTCACACGGCTTATTTGGGCGCGGATTGGAGCTGTACTGCGCGCGGGTTTGCGCTGCAGTACGGCTCCACTCCGTCGCAGTCAGTATGGTACTCCACCGGTCTCATAGAGAACTATGGATTCCGTCGCTTCTCCACGCTCGGCGAATCTGCCGGGCGGGGAGAAACTGACATGCACATTATCCAGGCGCAATACGCGCCGTGAATAATGAAAGTCTATGCGGCCGGTGGTCAGCGCCCCCGCCCCTTATTCAAGCCGTAATTGCGAGCGATATCCGGCTCGCAATTACGGCTTGAATAAGCCGGGTGAACCGGGCCTCACAGTCTATGGGATCTGTTTTCAGTTGTTTTTCACCGGTTTCAGAAAACGAAAAACCCTGAAAAAACGCTAGACACATAGCCTAAAAATCGTGGCCTTCACCCACAATAGCAGCATGGATGACTTCCCTTATCATATAAATGAAGTTCCCGTCATCTGACACATCCTCATTAAATCATCGCTTCAGCTACTCCCAGGACTAATTAAAACCATTTTGGGATATTATTTCTATTTTACAAATGACTGTGTGGCTAATGAAGCCTCATACAATGATTCATCACATAGCTCAAATGGTTTTCTATGTCTAATACTTGATCATGTGATCATGATGCACATAAGAACACAGTAATAAAAAACCTGTTATTGTTGACAATCCCGAATATGGTGAATAATAAAGAGGAAGTGCCTTTTGAGATGAGAAAGCAGGAGCGCTACCTGTAGGCACATACAGGGGCGTAGCTATAGGGGGTGCAGAGGTAGCAGCCACTACCGGGCCCGTCAGCATCAGGGGGCCCAAAAGACCTTCTGCCACATAAGAAGACACCAGCATTGTAAGTGGCACATGGTAGCTGAGGGCCTATTTCACTTTTTGTACTAGGGCCTAAGCTAGCTTCAAGGTTACGCCTCTGGGCACATACATCTGTGCTGTACACAATTACTACAGCAAAATGATCCCAATAAGAAAACCATGAGAGGGAGCTGCACATTCAAGGGACTCAGACTGTTTAAGCCCGCAAAACTGCTGACATCACTTTACAGAGGACGGGAAGAGCAGTGTGAACCTACCCCTTTTGGGACAGTAATACAGGTTGCATCACCAGGAAAACCTAGTTTAACCCCTTAAGGACCGGCGTTTTTGTTGTTGACACGTTCGTTTTTCCCTCCCCGCCTTCCCAGAGCCATAACTTTTTTATTTTTCTACCTACATAGACATATGAGGGCTTTTATTTTGCGGGACCAAGATGTACTTTCCCCAATGGGGTTATTCACTGTACAATAGAATATACTGGGAAACCGCAAAAAAATTTTCCCAAGTGGGACAAATTGTGAAAAAAAAACATATTTTCGCCATGTTTCGGGTGCTTTGTTTCTTAGGTAAATATAAATTGTTATCTGTATTCTTCAGGTTGTTTTGCATCCGGCAATACCAAACATGTAGGGGTTTTCCCTTATGTTTTTGGTACCGTAAAAAAAAATTCCCAAAAATTTTCTATTTTTGAAATTTGCGCTGCGGCGCCTTTTGTGGACCCTAATTTTTTATATAACACCACAAAAGTCATGCAT